>JACATO010000120.1:1777500-1946157 GCA_018389105.1 Nautilus pompilius
AAATTATCATAAAATAACATCAAAAAGAAGAATTTACTTTAAAAGGTAAATAAAGCACGACAGAAAAAATATGTATAAAGGTTTCTCTTCTAGGATTTCTCGCAGTTAAGTGGAAAGATTTGCTTTAAAAAAAGAAGTAAAAATTGTAGCTGAAGAAGCGATATCACGGAAATAATAGCTACTGTTTAATACCTGCAAATAAAAATGCTATGAGATAGAATATTAGAGAGAGAGAGAGAGAGAGAGAGAGAGAGAGAGAGAGAGATCACAAACTAAAAACAGATAATGTATCATATTTGATATCAAGACAGAAATATTAGTATATCGATATCTGTTTTGCATGTATTATCAGACAATAGGTCTATTATCTTGAAATTTTAACCAACCAAAAATTCATACACGTCGTTTATTTAAGATTGTAAACGGCCTTTAATTGTAGATTAGCCGCCGTCATTGCCATCGCCCCAACGGTCGCTCTGCCGAATGGTCTGTTAGGTGGGCGGGCAGGCAGGGAGAAGTCGTTCCGTAGACAGATAGATACGAAGGTAAAAAGAACAGGCTCAGACGGCAGTTCCTCTGTGAAAGGAATGCTTATAACTCTATGAAGTGGGCCGTCTGGTCAAAGAGAGAATCTTCACGCTGAGCCGATGGCGTTCAATACTCTACAGAGGCAGTAACGGATGCAAGCAAAACCAGAACAACAGCTGAAGGACGATGGTTTAGCCTGTGATTGCCGGCAGCGAAGTCATCGAACAAAGCCGTGCTGATAGGGGAGATGTAGCTGTGTTGGCCAGTTAGATGGAATTGATAAATAAAGTATTGTGAACGTAGAAATGTCGAATGTGAAGTAGAATAGTACAACACGTACACGTAACACCGCGAGCAGGCACGGAGTTCCATTCATCGACCGAACACTCAGCCAGCTGCCCGGGGGTGGGGTCTCTCTTCCCGTTCCTCATCATCTGGTCGGCCCTCCACTAATCAAAACACACAAATAACTGGAATTATTAGATTAACCGAAGAATGGAAAAAGGTCGTACTTAAGATCTGACGCGATGATATGCAGTCTGTGGAAACTGGACGGTAGGTGAAGTCAGTAAGTATTAACCGTGTGTTTCGGTCATCTTTCTATGTCTCCATCATTGAGGTGCAGTCCTAAGAAGAAGGATGCTTCGGCGTGCAGCGACGCAACCTTTCAGCAGGCGTGACCGACAGTTCTCCTTCCTCTCATAAGATTCGGACGTGCAACGGACGAAAAGCAGATGTTCTTTTACGGCTTCCATAACAATCAGAATACCATTTTTGCGCGGTCTTTACGCGGAATCACCGAGAAGGGCAGTCGATGGCCTTCTGGCCCTTTACTGTAATAGAATCCTTACACTGTAGATTATGTCGACTTTCCGTCAGCTGCGTCACTAAGACTCATTTGAAGGCAACAGGGACCTAGGAGATCTTGGTTACACATAGATGGCAGCACCTGGCGCCTCTTGTTGGAGAAATCAAACAAACAAACTGTCGATTGTAATTTTGAAAGAGTAGCGGTCTTACCATTAATGGATCCCACTACACTAGACGGCTGCCCACGCAGTCAATTTAAAGCGCACAGCCGCTCAATTATACGCTGATAACTGTTCAAACTTCTATTTTCAGAACTAACGGAAGGTTACTCTTATCGCTGCTGGTGGCTGGCGGTTCGGCGTGTCTGCTATTCATCTGGAGATTCCGGAGAAAAGCCAAACGCGAGTTCAGTTCCCTTTGATCTCTTTTCTGAACGATGGACATCACAAGGCGGTTACCTTGAACGACTCGGTGGAAGGTTTGCGCAGTCGGGAAAACAACTTCCGGACGACCTGTTAATGCGCGGGCAGGGATGCGAAGAATCTATGGGAGGAGGATCGCTTCTCTGGGCTAAATGACTTCGCCTTAGGTCGAGTCAGGCGAGGTAAATCGCAAAGGGCCAAACCCGCAAGGAATTCTAACCAGAAAATGCCAATAACTTATTTCATTCAATCGCATTTCTGTTGTTTAACAATAACGAGAAGAGATGAGTTTCACGTCCGGCCGTAGTAGCCGTATACAAGTCATGTAACACGGCGCAGTCGGCCACCCATCAGAAACAAAGCTAACCCTCCCCCCATCTATGGTCTTCACGAGGTAACAGTTCTCTCTGTCTCGTGGAATCCTGCGGTACATCAGTTACTGAACATGTTCATATCGGCGGAACAACTCGAACAGCAAACTCGCAATAAATCACCTGTCTTGTAGAGAGAAACGGGACGATTACTTTGTTCGTAGATAATTCACTTCCTTCCAGATGATCAAGAGCTTTGCTTATTTTCAAACAGGGTCCATCAAAACCATCAAATTTAGGAGAATCTGACAACATTGAACTTTTTTTTTAAGATGTAGATTTACGCAGGGACATCAGGATGCGGATAAAATAAAGGATAAATAATCAAAATTAAAACTTTTTCTGTTGTTCGTGTTTGATTAATTTAGTTGTTAAATCTCTCCTCCGTTAGTTTTATTAGGAATCGAACTTCGCTGTCATTAAAATTTAAGATCTTCCTGTATCCACCTCTGAAACGACGCTTTCTATTTAAAGACCTCACGTAACTGCTTCCAGTGAAACCTCTGTGGAGATGATCGCTTCTAGCAGAAGAAAAGCCATATATAATCACTGAACTCATGGTATTTACATAGTATTACAAACGACAGATAAGTCATTTCTTGTAAATACCGTAGCAATAATTAAACATGAAGCAAGGACAGATTTTTTTTATAGTATTTTCCCCATCTAGCATAACTGGTTTTCTGGAAACGTATCGATTCCAAAATAAATAAGTAAATAATAATACGATACAAGTAGAGAGCTTTTTTTTTTTGTCTGTACTGTAACACAAGTTGACACCTCTACACATATATTTGCATTTTACGAAACTTCTTAAACGCGGTTTCTTAGATTTTGTTCTAATTGAGATTCAGCTGCAATCAAACATTTATTGAGTTAACCTGATAGAATAAAGTTAACGTCAGTCCGGGTCTCTCTCTCTCTCTCTCTCTCTCTCTCACTTTCTCTGTACCAATGTCATCTCTCTCTCTCTCTCTCTCTCTCTCTCTCTCTCTCTCTCCTCTCTCTCTCTCTCTCTCTCTCTGAACTGGCTTCACTTGGATCATAAAGCCATTTGGTTAATGGAGTCTGCGACTAGGTGTTTACAACTTTCCAACCTCTCATGGCTCCCACGTTACGACAGCACCACCTTGACGGACCAACGCGAAGCATTGTCCGACGGCTACAAGCGACAGAACATCTTTTTTTCTCTCACTACATCCAAAGATAAAGATATCAGGTCGTTACAAAAGTTTGTCGGTTTTTATATTATGTTAATTTCAGGTTCATTTTTTGCATGCTTATGAAGGTGTATGTAGATAGGATATATATCATTTTGTAGCATGTTCCTTGGCATACATTATGAAAAACCTACCTTTTTAAAAATCATAAAATGGATATTTGTTTCAGGGTTCTGAGTGAAGCATGGATAGAAACATTTTTGATCCATTTTGCTTCATGAGTTAAAACTAGGCCACAAAGCGAGTGAGGCAACTCATAACATTAAGCAAGCATGGGGCAAAGACACAGCAAATGAGTACACAGTACAATGATGGTTTGCAAAGTTTTGATCAGGAAATGTGAGCCTTGAAGATAAGGAACATAGCAGGCATCCTTCCAGCTGTGATGACAACCGTCTAAAAGCCTCAGTTAAGGCCGATCCAAGAAAAACAGTGCAAGAAATTGCTGGAGAGAAGCACTGCAACTATTTCCCGCCATCTTGACATAATCAGCAAGGTGAAAAAGCTGGACAAGTGGGTGCCTCACGAGTCGATTGGAGATCTGCTCTTCGCTTGTCATAAGAAACAAAAACGACCCATTTCTTGACCTAATCATTATGTTTGATCAATAATGGATCATTTACGACAATCGAAAACGATCAGCACAGTGGTTCGATGAGACAAGGCGCCTAACCACATTTCAAAACCCAGTCTCCACCCATAGAAGGTCATGGTCACTGTCTGGTGGACTGCAACTGGTGTCATCTACTATAACTTCTTGCAACCTGGCAAAACCATCACAGCTGAGAAAGGTAGGGTCGTGAATTAAACGTTCCTCAGAAACTCTCCCAACTCTGCTCCACGACAATGCTCCTCGTCATGTTGTAAAAGTGACTCTTCAGAAACTGAACACGTTGGGGTATGAAGTTCTCCCTCACTCAGACTATCCACCAGACCTTTCTCCCACACACTACTTACCACCTTTCCAAACACCTCGACAGCTTCCTCCGCATGAAATCTTTCTCCAACCGAGCAGCAACTGAAACTGCCTTCCAACAGCTTACCGACTCCAGAAATCCAGGTTTTTGTCAAAATGGTATAAATGCACTGGTAACTCGTTGGCAGAACTGTATTGAGTGTAACATTGTTGCGGTAAAAAAAAACCGACAGAACTTTTATACAAATAAATCCACAAGAATGTTTTTTTGTTTGTGTGGTGCGCACAGAAATAACTCCTTTTGTAACTGATGGTTTGCTCAGTTTCTGCTGTCTGACTGATAGTTCTATCATACAGCCTTCTATAGGATTTTTCAGATGAGAAATAAGTAAAACAAAGAACAGAACAGAAGGCTGGTAGTGTAGGGGAATTAACTCTTCAAATACACTCTGGGTTTCACCGTAATATTTCCTGTTTAAAAAACTTGCTTAAAAGACGTCTGTTATTTTCCTTTAGTGGCTAATAATAACTTACTTAAATTAATTAGGAGTGTACATGGTCCACTTTAAGAGGAAACGATTGCTCAGAGAGTCCTAAAATAATTTATCATCATTTCACTGCCTTCGTAATGTACATCGGTGCATGGTCACGTGAGTAGTTTTACTTTTATTATATATCCCCGGCGCCAATAGATTCTCATCATTTCGATTAAAAGTTTTTCCGCCTAAGGCCGCATCATTTTTCTTGACAGCTCTCGATGGTCTGATGCGGTCTCATCGCAGACTCAAAAATAATTCCCAGATTTCCTAGTAGCATACTCGAAGCCTCCATGTTTCACATCGGTACAAAACATCGAACAGATGAAGGTGTATGGGCTCCTAAGCTCTAAACTCCCAGAAAAGATTCCATCGGCATCTATTAGCATTCCTGCTAGTTTCTGCTTTGTTGACATCGATTCAGCTTGACAGACGGTCAACTACCTTGAGAGTTCGGATTGTACTTTTATCATGCGCTTCTATATTTATCAACGCCATACATTTTCCAAAAATCATTAACCTTTTTAGTCTCGCTAGTCTTTTAATTCTCTGACCGACTGGACACATACACGGGTGCAACTGCTTCTGGTGGAAATTCAACATTAAAACCCTAAGCCGCTGGAATCTATTATTAAAGAATAGTGGAATCTACTTATTTAGCTGAGCGAAGTCTATAGAACGAACGGAGAGAAATCGATAGACTTGTGATTAACGCGAGGAAGATGGTGCTCGAGTTATTCCTAAGGTTGTAATTAACTTGGCCAGGCAGGATTGAGGCGAGATGAGATTTGTACCAGTATTGTGCTGCTGAGAGACGGCTGTGGGGAAATAACTCACTGATGGTTAAGGTGGAGGGATTCTGATCTGGTGAGCGGCGGTCTCCACGCCTCGTTAGCGAGTGGACGGCCCCGGACATTCGCCAAGCCAATAATTGCATACATCTGCAGAGTCGAGTACGGGAGGAAGTCCCCGAGTGTCGCGAGAGCTGTAATCTCCACAGGTGCGAAAACAACAACAACATCAGCAGCAGAATTTTGAATGAATCTTTTCCCCTTTTAAATAGACAACTTATTATTATTAATAACTTTTCGCACTGGTTTTAATAATCGTTACTAGCAAGAAGACCTCCCTTAATAAGATGCTGCCCTTTGTTTGCCGCTGTAACACGCGTTATTAATATCAGTTAATGAATATTCATGATGCTATTATTCAGATACTTTAAAACATCCTGTCGCCTTAACCGCTGTATTGAAAGAAAGGGTTAATAGATAGGAAGACCAAAGCGAATTGCGCCCAACTCTCTCGGAATACTGAGACACGTCATCGTTACCAGTGGCAACCGAAATAAAATACGTATAGGTGGCGCGGAAAGTATCCGGAGAAGCAGAAAACAGTTGTTGTTGTTGTTGTTTTTTAAAGCCGTCTTGATGATATACGGACGGACGATAGCGAGGATATTCCAGGGTTCTACGCCGTGGCTCGAAGACCTTCATTACTTATACATTCCCGCGCTATTGGCGAATTCCACGCAAATGTCGGCTTCGGCGAACTAATCGGGAGGTCAGAAACCGATCGATACAAAGCTGAGGCTCCGGAAATAGAAATGGTGCTGGATATTTACAACCGACGGTAATGAGATTTGCATATATTCGTGCTAAAATGTTTTGGAGATCGGTTGTCAGGGTGGCATAATTATTGTTTATTACTTTTTCTTTCTCCTCTCCGCAGACAAACTGAAAAAAAACAAACAACAACACAACAACATAAATTCGCGTTTGTTGCTGTGGTTGTCTCCCTTCGTCCACTGTAGGTTCAAGTCTGCTGTCACGCGGATGGCCAGAGGCAACGAATATCATTACGGCAGGGGGAGATAACACACGCTGTCAAAATGCACGGTTAGAAAGCCTTCGTTTTCATTATGTTACAACTGCCTTGTTCTTCATAACATGAGGATATTATTATTATAATTATTAATTTACGTACCCCTGCAACGACACACCAAGTTACCCGGACGAACGTGGGTTAAGTAAACAAATCTTAGTTGTCTATATCTGATAAGTTTGGAAGATTAAAACAAGAGGACTTCAAAGAATACGGAGAGTCCGCGAATTCGTAAATTAGTTACTATTTTTCAAACATCAAAAGTAGATAACTACCTTTGTAGTCAAATAAAAATTTATACGTTAAAAAATTGAAAGCAATGCCAGTAACTATGAACCATTTTATATTAACCAGAAATTTAAAATCCCTGGAGGAGCTGGTGATGGACCATCCTTCTGGAAGTTATACGCCATGGCCTCTCTGTGTAAAGTGTCGCCGACAATCTTCGGGTGATGGGGAATTTTATATTCTTCAAATAATTTAAAAGCGAGGCTGCTACCAAGTAAACTGGGAAATAAAAATGGCTTAAATTGTACACATTATTCTTGGATAAATAACTTCTGAAAATACTTCTAGAAGCCGGATATCAAGATGTCTGCAGCGGAGGTGAGCCGCAAGGTTCTGATTCTTCTCCATTGTATGCACGAGCTCCAGCGACGCCGCAAGTTCTAGGATGATGCTAAATGTCTGCAAACCTATAAGACAGAAACAGAAACCGATATTCGATCGGTCATCGAATGGGTAACTTTCAATGGACATTAAAAACGCGAAATTATTCGAGAGAGAAAATTTAAAACAAATTCTTATTTCATGACTTAAAAATACTCTTTTTTTTTTGTTTGTTGGAAATTTACAGTAGATATGGGTGCCGAGAGCAAGAATGGGCCTGTTAAATGTGGACAGCTTTTCTTTATCTTCACAGAGTAGGACACGAGTCAAGTGTTCAGCGGAGTCACCTTTGGTGTATCTTTCTGTAGATGTGGGGTTTTTTTTTGAGAAAAATGCGCGTTATTAGGGCGATAAGATTATTTCGGATCATAGGCGTGGACGCCATATCAGATAAGGAGCAGTAATAGGTCAACGTGTCTGGGGTCGTAGCACTCACTACTTCTACAGGTAAAAGTACCGATATGAAATTCGACGGGACTGCAAACTTAAAGAGCCGCTGACCAACAGGTGCCCTCACGTGACAAGGCAAACCAAAATCTCGCCAGCGTTAAAAATCTCGCGCGAGGTCAGCGCTGAGTGAGTGAGTGGTCTTTACGAGGACCCGCCAAGTTCTTGTGCTAAACAGGAATTATGCAAAGAGAAGAAATCTGCACCGCGAAGTCTAACCCGCTACAGGTAAACGCGCGCGTGTTGTGTTGTTTTGAAGTGCTAAACTATATAGTAGCCAAGTTAATAGCAATCGCCTCCTATTACTACCGCCAATACAAAGCAGAGCATTTGCTGATTATCCAGCGAGAAAGGGTTAAGAATGGTTATTCTAGTAAATGGAAACTTTAAATAGAACTGTGGTGCAGACATATCCCGCGTTTGCAGGAATACGATTTACTTAATCTCCCCCTCCCACCAAAAAACGAAGAATTGTTGGGGGGGACTCGATTAAAAGACCATCAAGGGAATAATGAATGGAAGAAAATGCTTAACCGAAAGTGAGGAAAAATATCTGAAGTTACTAGGTCTGTGAATAGAGAAGGTTGTGGTTTGCTATGGTAAAGGTCTTGAGGAAGCAGAGCTAGAGCGATATGGCATCAGTAAAAGGAGACTGTTGATAGGAAGGGGAAACGAGATAAAGAATAGATATGAGCGGGAAAAATTACCAGAAATACGGCGTCATCGTCTAGAAAAGTATGCTGTTTACACATAAGTCAAAATTTAATTTGTTTGGGAGCAAGAACAGGAATTTACCTTCAGGATGACACATAAATCATTGCGTAGCCAAAATAGTAAGGAATGTACGAGCTGCAATTCGAGATTTCGGTGTTTATCTATGAGTGACGTTTGACGAAATGGTTAAAATTGCTGGAGAAATGATCATTAAAGGTTAAAGGAAATTCCTATCCGCGTCAAAGCCGGCAGATATAATATAACTGGTCCAGGTGCTATACTCCGGCAAGACATTAACTGCAAAGGCAAAAGCAAACTCTTACTGTTTACTTGGAGCACGCTCATTTATCGTAAGTAAATAAAGAGAACTCTTGTATAGTCCAGAGCTGCACTTACCACGGGCAAAGGCTGACTCTCACGAAAGGCACAATCGTGCTGACGTCCATTCCTGCCAGAGAATCTTCAAAAGAGTTCTAGGAATTGAGTTTACGAGACGTTTTGGCAGGAATCAGTCGAGGATATTCCGCACACGTGATTAGTGGAGTCCATGTCTGGTGATTAGCCAGAGCACGGCTCAGGTATCACGCCCTGGCTCTTTAAAAATACTGTCGATTTTGGTCACATGACCATTTAGACACAATGGCAGAAGTGCCTCATGGAATGTTCAAATAACGGGCAAAGATCACAGTTCCAGATCGCCATGTTTTGTTGTGGCGTGCAGGTAGTTTATTGAAAATTTATAGGCTGTATAGCACCACACCCACACACGACGATTGTCTGCCATTTGTCAGGAAGTAGAATAATCTCGAATTTGGCTGCGATCCAAAAGGCAGAAGAGCCTGGTATAAGTGTCTATTATTGTCTGTTGCAGTCGATGACAGAAATTGCATCGTGTGAGCAGTTATTTGCATCTTGTCACTCACATCAAACTCTGCTTTAGAGATAATATTGAATGGTTCTCGCAAACAGCCGCACACTACCACAATTGCAGCTGACTGCTGTAGTTGGGTTTCCAGGCTCTTCTTCGCAGCCAGCTGGTGACACAAATTAACGGTTTGCCTATGACTTTCGCTGAACTGAGCAGTCGGCATGTTAACAGTCGATAGCGGAATATTCATTACCTCTGAGATTTTCATGGCTGCTACCAACGTTTCATTGCCCAACTACATGCTACCTCTCAGTTCCCGTAGACCCCCTGTTCGTGAAACGGCTGTTTGCAGACTGAGGCTTCCTCAGGTCTGTAGCTGTACATATACCTTACAGTAATGTGCTTATCACGTGACTGGAATGGCCTGCTTCACGTCTCTGTATAAGGAAACCTATGAAAATCGAACTTTTGCTTTGGCCTGCAGAGAATTGCTATAAATTCACGAAACATATAAATTCTAGAAAAAATTAAGAAGTTAGAGTCTCCGCCTCTCTCTCTCTCTCTCTCTCTCTCTCTCTCTCTCTCTCTCTCTCTCTCTCTCTCTCTCAAAAAAAAGATACAAGTGATAATCTCTGAGCTTGCAGTGTTTGTTCTGACAAGTTTATATTCTGATCGAAGGAAACCCGCCCACTGAAGACAGATGCACGTACAACACGTGATGTTAGTCACCATCTCCGGAATGGAACCATCTTGGAAACTCAATTGCAAATCACTTCTTCTATTTAATCTGCGTACATCTTTGCACACAAATCATTATCTTTTTTCCTCTATAAGCTGGCCACGCATGTCGTGTCAATTGGCTTAGGAATGTCCAGGCTTAACTTAAAACGAAGTAATGCAGCTTAGGCCTACCAAATGCTTCAGGAAGGAATGATGCAGGCTGCTGTTTCTTCCCGGTACAATATTCGTGGCAGTGTCATTTCCAGAGCAGCACTAGCAGGTTCCGTCAGACTGTCTAGTTTATGGAGATACCTTGTTCAGGTCGACTTCATGTTCTTTTCACTGACGAGTTTAGATTCTGTTTAACAACAGGCTGGAGACAAGATGGGGGGATGATTTACTAACTCTGCCATCACGAGAGCAGCTTGATGGTATGCGCTGGCATGCAATTTGGCTGAAGGACTGATAATGCCACCATTAGAAGGGGGCGTGATGTTCAACATCAGAAACAGATGTAGTTGTTCTGAGACCCCACCTTTATCTTTATGGATGACAGCGCTGCACTTCAGATCTACAGCACCATCTCTGGACTGCAGCGGTGGTCAGGCGTGCCCAGTCTTCTGGTCAGCTGAGAAGTAAAAGAAGTGGGCAGCAGCGCTCAGCGACAGCCTGACTGCCCGGTTTGGTCGACACCAACACGTGCACAAGGTTCTAATGGTGGTCGCGCCCGTTACCGAAACTATTCGCTGCGCATGTCCGTCTGTCTGCGACCGTCTTCGGACCGGTGTCATCGTCTGTGCGCCTTCATTTAAAAGAAGCCGTATTGTTTTTGCTTTTCTGTGATGAGCTCAAGATTGGTATTAGTATCCAGATCTCCTTTATCCAAAATATGAACAGCATCCCTACAAGCAGTACAGCGTTGCAAACGTTTGGTCCTTATATTTCTATTGAGAGTATTTAAACTGCAAGGTACAGAGGGAGGTAGAAATTATTGGCGCACATTTTATGCTGCAATATCCTTTTCTTTCCAAAAGATCTACAGGTATTTTTCTGTATCCGTCCACCCCAGCAGCGTTATTCCTTTTTGGATCATGTTTGGTATTTACACACACTGGCTGGCCACTTCATCAGGAACTGCGGCATTGTGCAAGTCAATGCACGTGAAACGAAAATGAGATTCTTCATTGTTTCCTTACTAGCTTCTTAAACATTGTATTTCTAAAACTAATTAGCAGTTATTTATGGTATAACTTACATTATCGCATCACCTTTCAATATCGGGCTCGTCATTGAATATCTGCCCAAGTCATTATATTCTTGTCAGTCAGTGAGAGTCAGAAGTGGGATATCCGGTCTTTGACTATGGACATCGCACCAAGAAAAACAAGAATAATCACTTAGAATAAACATATACGTCACACAAAGAGGAACTGCCAATGAAGTGAAAATCAGCGCGGGAGCAACAGGCTCAATATTCCTATCAGCGAAAGGTAAATTTGGAAGGAAACAAAAAACAACGCCCAGATGATGCAAAACCAACACGAGTGAGCAAGCAGAATCCCAGAAAAACCGGTGCCGTCCTTAACCAGGGATTAACAGAAGCAGCAGGCATACAGGCATCATCATCATCAACCGTAAGACGTAGACTGTTTGAGGTGGGAGGCCAGTCAGTGGGTCCAGAAATATGCTGAGTGGTCAGCATAACAACTGCTACAATGTGCCATTTATAGGTCAAGAATATCGGTGTGAAACTAGAAGAGAAAATGTTCCGAGGCTGTTTTCTGTACGAAAAATTTGCCCATCAGTGTTTATGCAAGACATGATGAATAGTAAGAAACATGCTGATGTTCTAGAAGGCCGTGTCGAGCCTGAACTGCCAGAGATATGACGAACGCAGTTTCCCAACAGGATCTGGCTCCATGACATACATCAGAGTGTGCTACAGATATTTCAGGATGAACAATATCAACTATTTAGACTGACCAGGAAAATCGCCAGATCTAAACCCAATAGAAAATTTATGGGCTTTATGGAAGACTGGACTCGGAAAACATGATTGTACAAATAAAGAGAAACGTGATCGGGTCTGCCATCCATGTCTGGTTTCATGATGAAAAAATAAAGAAAATCTGGAAGAAGCTGCTGGTTCATTAGATGCTGGAGCGTGTTCAAGACGTCGTTAAAGCTGAAAGTGATCAAATCAAATATTAAAGCTTGTGCCAGTCTTCAGATTATATACCGTTTACTAAAATCTTTTTTTCATCCTATTCACATTAATTTTCCCAATACTGTGCGTACACTTTCAAATTTAGGTCTCGCCTTGGCTTCAGATGCAAATTAGGTTGACTGCATAACGTGACAGATGACCACTGCAGCACTATACTATATACGAGGTCTGTCGAAAAAGTATCCGACCTCAGGCTGGGAAAAAAATTACATACTTGGTGAGGTTCAATTGCTAATCCGCCTCGAAGTTGCCCCCTAGTGCCTCCACACACTTAGCCCAGCGATCCTTCCACTTCGAAGCACGTCTGGAATGGCTCTCAGTTCCGCCGTCGCATTTCGCATGATGTCCTCTCGGCTCTCAAAGCGGGAGCCTTTCAGTGGCATCTTCATTTCTTGGAACAACCAGAAGGAGCCATGTCTGCAGAGTAAGGAGCCTGGTGAATGAGTGAAATGCCTTTCTTTGCCAAGAAACCTTGGATCAGCTGCGATGAATGAGCTGGGGCGTTGTCATGATGCTGCTGCCAGTTTTGCAAGGCCCACAGATTCAGTCTCTTGCACCAAACTGCATCACGAAGACGTGGGAGGACTTCCTGACAGTACTCCTTTGTAACTGTTTGTTCTTCTGGTATGTATTCGTGATGCACAATGCCTCGGTAGTCGAAGAAAACAGTCAGCATCACCTTGATTTTGCTCTGGACCTGACGTGCTTTTTTGGGCCTTGGCGACATTGGGTGCTTCCACTGTGACAACTGAGCTTTGGTTTCCAGGTCGTACCTGTACACCCATGTCTCATCTCCAGTTATCACGGTATTCTGGAACTCAGGATCCCTGTTGTCAGTATCCAGCAGGTCCTGCACAACCTCAAGACGAAGTTGTTGTTGTTCCTGAGAAAGCAGCTTGGGCACAAATTTCGCTGCCACTCTGTGCAAGCCAAAATCCTCGTTTAGAATTGCATGTACAGAATATTTACTGATCCCAACCTCGTCACCAATTTCCCGCACCGTCAAACGACGATCCTCCATTATCAAGGTCCGCACTTTCTAGATAACAACTGCATTGTGGTTTTTTGATGGCCTCCCGGAACGCTGGTCACTCTCCACCGATGTGCAGCCATCTTTGAACCTGTTGTACCATTCTTTTATTTGGGTAACACCCATGACATTGTCACCAACAGCCTATTGAATTTTGCAAATTGTTTCCACATGGGTATCTCCAAGCTTTTGGCAAAACTTGATGCAAGATCATGCTCCACACGTTCCATCATCACGGGCGAAATGAAAACGCGACGAGTAAGTAGTACAGCACCTCACACTGGCTGCCCGACAGCGACTAACACATCCAGCAAGGCCGCCAAAAACAACGCATGCGCATGAAGGCATAAGGCTCCACTATGCACACTTTTGCCTCCCTAACGTCATTACTTCCAACGGGGAAAAATAAAGTCGGATACGTTTTCGACAGACCTCGTATGACGTGGAGATGCATATTTAAAGCCAATCTAACAGATGTGGGCAAGGGAAAAGACATTGCTATATTTGAAATGACGTGATAGTGGATGCGTCTCCAGCAGGTGCCACACTGATAGATTCGTGCAGAAATTCTTTCGAAAATTTTTACAGCTTCGGAATTTTAAATTAAGACTATCAGTAAATTTTATCTAATTACGTTTTATCTTTACGCATAAATATAAACAGTTATGGCGATAATTCATGAAAATTACCTATAATTCGATTATTATTTCAAATTAAAATTTCACCAAATCCAAAAATTATAAATATTTCTTGCCTTCGTTTTACCATCACTTTAAAATATATTTATTAGGAAAATTCTAACTGAAGAAAAAAAAAGAGAAGCTGATTATTCCGATTTTTTGTCATCTCTCTTGTTTGTCAGTATATGAGAACCAAGACACAAAGAGTTAAAATCTCTAAGGTTTTCTGTTGAGATCCAAATGTTGCTTCATTATGTTTAACGTTAATTCCTGTCCACATTTACGATGCTTTTTACTCTATATGTACACAGGGCACATAGGAAGGCTTACTCAGTAAGTTTCAGATCTCTGCACTATTCCCACCATCATCTATGCATCGCTGAAGCCTGTTTTTTTTCAAATGCCGTGAAAAGCGTCAATTAGTTGTTCATGGAATTTGGTGGCTACCATGTTGATTTCCTTCCTCAAGGTTCTCCAGATCGCGAGGCTCGTTAGAATATTCCTCCAATTAAAATTCTCCCCTCATGTGATCGTGGAGCCCACGCGATGTGGCACAGTTTGTCTAATCTGTCTGCCTGAAAAAAAGTCTCCCTAAGGTAAGCACGAACTGTAATGGGGTGGACTGGACCCCGTCCGGTTGGAGGATCGTGCTATCCATCAGGCCAAGGACAGAATCTATCGATGGACTGAAGAACCTTCACGGTTTTCATCTCGAAAAACAAAAAAAGACTTGAAATTCCTCTCTGGTAAGAGCACATCAGATATTCGTGTTCTCTTATTTCATGTAGATTCTCTACCCCAAGTTCTGCAGTTTTGCCTATCTCATTATTATTTATAGATTTATTACACTTTGAAATAGTAATGGGAATTTATGTGCACCCTATATACATATATTTTTGCTATCGATTCGCAACAAAGGAAACATTCCGGATCTCTCTGCTCAGAGAAATATATAAATACCAAATTATTTGAACATAAATTTTAAAAAATAAAGTAGGTAAATGCATCACTTAAATTTGATAAACATTTTTCTTAAAGATTTTCCAACAAAGTCATTATTCACTGAGAATAATTATAGTTGCCAGGGTTTGACAGATAGATTACTTCTTCAGAAATGCAATTCAATCCAGATAAATTGTAGCGTAGTGCGACTGAAACCTGTCCCGCCATCTGTCTGTAGGAGACCGATCCATCAGACATCGGGCTCGGAGGACGCAAATGACGGCTGCCGAGGCTCCGGAGTAGCCGACACCTGGTGCATGGAAGCCACACTAAGAGTTAGCAGGAATATCCTCAGGTGTTTCAGTCTTAGGACAAACAAATAAGAAAAGAAAACATTTACAATAATCTCTCTCTCTCTGGACTGACGTCATATCTCTCTATGTACTGATGTTCTCTCTCTCTCTCAGGACTGACGTCATATCTCTCTATGTACTGATGTTCTCTCTCTCTCTCAGGACTGACGTCATATCTCTCTATGTACTGATGTTCTCTCTCTCTCTCGTCGCTTAGTTTCAGATATCTCAGTTTCTGAAATGCTATAAAAGAAAGGAAGCTGGAGAAAAGACAGCCGCATCCGTAACCTAGCAACGTCGGTGACTGATGTGCTGTTGAGTATCAAGTGACTTCTAGATCTCCAAGTAAAAACCATGAGATATATTTTTTAAAAAAGCGGATTTTACATAAAGAACATTTGTCTAGTAGTGGTGGCGTGGACTATTTCGAGAACGAACTGCCAGCGTCCGCCCGAGGGCGCCAGTGCTCACCGGCTAGACTCGAGGAAGGCGATTGGCCGTCAGTAAACAGCGCCCCCACTCGGACAGCAGAGCGTAATTCAGTGGAGCCCAAAAGAAACACGCGCTCGGAAATGCACAGACGACTGGCGAATTTGGAGCCGCCGGAACCAACAGCAAATATTTGGGTAAGACTTTTATTGAAGAACCGACCGCGTCGTTACAGAGACTGCGAGATTTACGCTATAGTGCTTTCGTATGCGTTCGAAATGTTGCTGACTCGGAAGAACCAAAGTTTACCTTTCCTGAAAGAGAGTCACACCGCAGACGACCCTTTTTTAAAAACTTTTCATCGTCACAGCGGAGACTCGAAATTGCATGCAGCGAAAAGAAGTGTCCATTAAACACTGGAAGATTTCTCTGACTGCAGGTGAAAATGTCGGCGGGCTCTTCAGAAATAAGAAAATCGATATATCTAAAATTCCCGTCCGTATATTACAGTAAATTGCCGCAAATTTGTTTGGGGAATACAAAAAAAAACAAAAAAAAAAAACGGGGCATCTTTTAGAACTTTCGGAACCCGCAACTGTGGAATGAGGGAATCGAGCATCCAGTAGATACCGCTAGACGGCGTTGGTGATGGTCTTCGAGAAAAGCATACGGGGGATTATGATTTCTTAGGTAGTCAAGATCCTGGGATAAACCTAAATTCTTCAAATGTCGAGAAGAAAACTTGTTCTAATTTTAGAAAATTCATATTTTTAATTGTGGAAATTATTTTTCGAGGTGATAAATTTTGGAAAAGGTTAAAAAAATGAAATAATTGGAGATTATATTTACAAATAATGCATGACGGGAAGATAATAAAAAAAGGCAGGTCAGAATATCCTCAAGCGAGGGGTCTGGAATCTGAAAAGGGGTTTTATCCGCCGAGCATCTTTCACAATGGCAGTAGAAGTCAGCCGGAAGAAGTCTTCAGATAAAAGCACAAGACTTGGCCGTGCATTTTAACTACAGCTATACTTACAATTAAACAAAAAGAATTTCTTACGAGATACAAAAGCCCGTGGTATTTAGAACCATGCATCTGTCAGTGAGGCTATTCTATATATATATTCTTTAGATCTTTAGCCGTGCTTCCGTTCTCGACTACAGCGAGCCGCCCGCTGATAAGCAGCCCCTGACTCTCCTACATAATGTCCGTCTACTGGGGCGCTAATATCTATATTATCGACCTGACGAGACTCGCCGCCGGCCAAACGTCGCGCTTCTAGACTGCCCGCAGTGGAACACCTTCGCAGAGTCGTGGCAAAGACAATAAATTGCTGTATACCGAGGTGAACTGGCGGACAATGAACCGTCATTTTCATGCGGGAAATAAGAGAGGGAGGAAAAACAGAAAATAAAGTCAACAATCAGTGATTCTAGCGTGCGCTATCTTCAGTCAAAGGTCATCGGTGAACTTTCTCAACCAGACTAAATTGGCGGTCATTAGGTTACCTTCAAGGATGCAGCGAGTGAAGATTATTATAGCTGCTAATGAAGCCAAACAAAATTTATTTCCAGTGCAGTTCGTTATAGTTGTATAAACGACAGACAGCAGTCGAATTTGACCGCCTTGGGTATTTAGTATGAGGACGAAATAAAAACTGACTGTAAGTAATGCAACAGAAAACGTCAACATCGCACTGACTTTTCTTTATCGCTGGACGAGTGAGAGGCATGACGTCAGTATACAGAGAGAGGTATGACGTCGGTACACAGAGAGAGGTATGACGTCGGTACACAGAGAGAGGCATGACGTCGGTATACAGAGAGGCATGACATCGGTATACAGAGAGAGGCATGACGTCGGTATACAGAGAGAGAGGCATGACGTCGGTACACAGATAGAGGCATGACATCGGTATACAGAGAGAGGTATGACGTCAGTATACAGAGAGAGGTATGACGTCGGTATACAGAGAGAGGCATTACGTCGGTATACAGAGAGGCATGACATCGGTATACAGAGAGAGGTATGACGTCGGTATACAGAGAGAGAGGCATGAAGTCGGTATACAGAGAGAGGTATGACGTCGGTACACAGATAGAGGAATGACATCGGTATACAGAGAGAGGTATGACGTCGGTACACAGAGAGAGGTATGACGTCGGTATACAGAGAGAGAGGCATGACATCGGTATACAGAGAGAGGCATGACGTCGGTACACAGATAGAGGAATGACATCGGTATACAGAGAGAGGTGTGACGTCAGTATACAGAGAGAGGTATGACGTCGGTATACAGAGAGAGAGGCATGACGTCGGTATACAGAGAGGCATGACATCGGTATACAGAGAGAGGTATGACGTCGGTATACAGAGAGAGGTATGACGTCGGTACACAGAGAGAGGCATGACGTCGGTATACAGAGAGGCATGACGTCGGTATACAGAGAGAGGTATGACGTCGGTATACAGAGAGAGGTATGACATCGGTATACAGAGAGAGGTATGACGTCGGTATACAGAGAGAGAGGCATGACGTCGGTATACAGAGAGGCATGACATCGGTATACAGAGAGAGGTATGACGTCGGTATACAGAGAGAGGCATGACGTCGATACACAGAGAGAGAGGCATGACGTCGGTATACAGAGAGAGGCATGACATCGGTATACAGAGAGAGGCATGACGTCGGTATACAGAGAGAGGCATGACATCGGTACACAGAGAAAGGTATGACGTCGGTACACAGAGAGAGAGGCATGACGTCGGTATACAGAGAGAGGTTGACGTCGGTATACAGAGAGAGGCCTGACGTCGGGATACAGAGAGGCATGACATCGGTATACAGAGAGGCATGACATCGGTATACAGAGAGAGGCATGACATCGGTACACACAGAGAGAGCTTTTTCATGGCATTTACATAGCATTCATTACTAACTACTGTAAATGTGAAGTAAATTTCACGTAAATATGGTGTCTTTGGTTCTTAAACAAAGTCATTCAAGGACATGTGACGAAGACTTTTCGTTTTTGTGCAGCTGGTTATTTACGTTGAGGAAAAAACAAATCCGTTGTTTCACTAAACATAACATAGAGATCATTTCTTTTACCTGTAGACGCCCCTTAATATGGTCTTTATTTGTTTTTGCTCAGTCAGTATATACAAAACATTTCTCAAGCTATCTGATGTAATGTTAATGAATTTTGACTTCAGTATTTGATAGAAACACAAAGCTTACAAAAGAATGTCAAAGATCAAGATGCAATAATAACTTCATATTAAGTTTGAATAATTAAAATATAAATAAAATCTTTAAAATAATGAATTTCCCCACAAAAAAGTAGCAGATATAAGACTGTGTTAACATCAATCGTATCAGAAAGTGGGATGTTTTAAAAAAGAAATAAGCCACCATTTTGTTTTTGTGATGATGCCTGAGAAGACTGGTGGAAAAACAAGATCAGCTAGAAAACTACTTAGCTGTATCTGCATTGGAAACAACAAAAAGGGTTAAAAATAAAGTGGATGAAGAAAACATTCTCTACATAAATACTGAGATTAAAAGTATCAATCACTGCGAGAAAACTTGGTTAACTTTCTTTTTCTTTTAACGACTGAACCAAGGTTATCTTGATATTTAATATCACGTGAACACCCTCAGATGTGATCTTTCGGTTATTTATGGCAGGCGACGTTTCGGCTACGAAGTGGCTACAACTGACAGGTTTTTCCATCTTTAATAGATAGTTAATTAATACAGATTAGTTCTTTGTGTTTTGCAAGTAATTTTTAGCTCAGCAAAGGCTATTGGTAAGACGACTTTATACGAGGGTTCATTCATGGACTAACGACTGGCACTCCCCTTCCGCCAGGTGTAATACCTACACATAAATGAAAGTAGAAAGGTGGCCATTGATTTGGAATCAGAAGATGGCGTACTGAGATAAATGGCGCGGCTACACGCTGACCTTTAGTTACCTACAGCGCAGTCTCACGCAAACTGACTAATAATAGATGTCAGATAACAATTTCCATTTCGACTATTATTTTATCTTTTTCTACGATCGGTTTAACAATAGATGGGAAGTTACGGAGAAATTATTCGGAAGCAGAAGAGACAGTCTTAGAAACATACGAACATTACAAATGAAACAACTTCTTGACACACCCAGCCCTGACTTTCGGGTGGAGGTGTCTAAGAATGGACATCTCATGGCACCGACCTAAAATCAGTAGATTTGGTAACCAAGCGAGTTACTCGGGGACGCTTGATCTGTGGTCTAGGTGCGAGCCAGTCGAGATCAACGGGCGGAAGAACCCTACTAGAAATCTTCACTTTTAGTTGCTGGAGAGAACGCTAGTGCTAGCCGGGAGCCCACACGACAGTCGGGGTACAGCTGAGACTGCCTCACTCTTATAGATGTATAAATTACCGATGATGTAATTTTCTGTTAACAAGAAAACTGCGGGTGTGAGATGATACTGTAGGGCTGAAGGCAACACCAGAAGTATTAACTGCAACATACGGAAGAGGGTTCCGCTGAGACGTGCGGTTAGATGTGCAATCTTTAAAAATAAACAAGACGTTTGTGATACATAATTATAATTAAAAAGTAATAATTATGTTACCTGTGCAAAGCTGGATAGCGGACCTCTGACTTACATCCACGTGAGATTCTTTTTCAGTAAGAATATATTTGGAAACTGCGCGATAGAAAGATTTAAAATTTCTTCTAATCCAGTAAGAAAATCCTTCGGTTATCAATCCACCAGGTAAACTCCTCGGTTATCATTTTTTCAGGCACATTTAAGAATGAAAACGGAATTGTCCGGGTTTGTCGACAGGTTGCTCGCACGTGTGGACTTTCTCTTCTAGGGGTCAGCTTTCTAGTTTTCTTCCGGAAATTCAGGGCCCCAGACCGCCATCGCCCAGGAGAGAAGGGGAAGAAATTAGTGAGAACAGTGCTTACCATTAGAAATCGACGGCAGGATCTACTCACGACGGTCGGCCGTACCTTATGTTTAGTAGCTCGCTGCCGGGGTAGCCAGCCGTCGCCCGGACCCCTGGCATTCGCTCGTCTACCCCTCGACCGCGCTCGGATTTTGCGCTATATCAACTCTTACGTTGAAAACGAAGTCCCCGGCCACTATCGGTGTTCCCATCTGTGTCTAGGTTTAGTGCCAAATATCGCCGCATGTAAAATTTTGGAAATCCGTGTATAAGCCGCAACAGGAGATTATAAACCGCGCTTATAAAATCCTCGATCTACACCTGTGCGCCAAAATGCACTGGCTCCGACAGGTTGTATGTAACCTTTCGAGTTTTTATCACTAACTATTGTTTTAAAGTTGAGGAAGTCTCGCCAACATTTTACTTTGACCGTCCCCAAGACAGATCTGAGAGGATCTGTTGGGCCCTGCGAGGATATTTATGGTCGCGGTGGCAGTAAGAAATCTTTACTCGAAACAGTAAATTAAAGGCTACTAATCGAACGATCTATTCATTGGAACTTCAAGGAATTTACTCTCCTGACTAAACGTTTTTGTGTTATTGGAGTTAGTCACGTTTTGTTTACCTTCACCGATCTACTAAGCAGAGGAGTTGACTGAGACTTTTTTTCAGTTTTCTTTGTTGGTTCCGTTGTTCGTATTAAATGAATTTTTATAACTAGAAAATTCTAATTAGTTTTTGGTCCTTGATGTGCTATCATCAAATAAGACATTCGACTAATTACTAGTGTATACGGGAATGCAACACAATCTGGAACGGTATCTACATTAAAAGTCCAACCACTATCAAGAAATGAAAAGAGAAATTATCAAATGTCTCATGCCCAGGGTTGATGACATATGAACCATCATTGTTACTTGGAAAGAGGAAACACCCGATATTCTCATTCCGGAAAAATACCTATCTAATAACGTATGTTACAATGGTCACGAACCAAAGATGGGACAGAAACGGAAGAGATTACGGCATCGGTATCACCACAGCACAGCGTCAAAGATACAGAGAAAACCTTGCTCTTCTATGTAAAGAATTTCACATCGAAGTTATCCATTATGGTAAACACCTAACCAGGTTAGCTTCCAGGGAAGAACTGATGGCAGCTACGAACCCTAACCAGTCACTCGTGATTGCGAGAAAGGAACAGACCCATCATAATCAAGATTAAAGAACAAAGCAGCAGCTTGGCCTGAATTATTGGAGTAACAGATCATTGTTGTTTCTTCAGCACATACATTAGAGCTGTTGTCAAATCATACATTAAACACGGTTTAGTCAGCTCTTCTGCTTAGAGCAGCTATTGTTTCTGCCGTTAATTCAGAAATGTAACTTAGATGTCATAGAATACGTTGATGGCTCAAAGGGTAGAGATTCCATTGGTCTACTAATAACTTACGGATTTAAAGGGTAGAGATTCCATTGGTCTACTAATAACTTACGGATTTAAAGGGTAGAGATTCCATTGGTCTACTAATAACTTACGGATTAAAGGGTAGAGATTCCATTGGTCTACTAATAACTTACGGATTTAAAGGGTAGAGATTCCATTGGTCTACTAATAACTTACGGATTTAAAGGGTAGAGATTCCATTGGTCTACTAATAACTTACGGATTTAAAGGGTAGAGATTCCATTGGTCTACTAATAACTTACGGATTTAAAGGGTAGAGATTCCATTGGTCTACTAATAACTTACGGATTTAAAGGGTAGAGATTCCATTGGTCTACTAATAACTTACGGATTTAAAGGGTAGAGATTCCATTGGTCTACTAATAACTTACGGATTTAAAGGGTAGAGATTCCATTGGTCTACTAATAACTTACGGATTTAAAGGGTAGAGATTCCATTGGTCTACTAATAACTTACGGATTTAAAGGGTAGAGATTCCATTGGTCTACTAATAACTTACGGATTTAAATCCAGCCTGCGTCAAGTCACAATTTCTCGCGAGCATCTGAGCTACCATTACCATCGAAAATTATCTTCCCGTAGTCAACGGCAACGAGAAATGGTTGTTTTTTGTTTTTTTTAAAAGATCGTTAATTGTTTAAAAAGGTATAAACGTCTTACAGCTTAGTCACGGAACCAGCTAAGTGAATGACTGGCATGGAAAACAGGTCCTTACAGCCTTAAACATGAACCACAACAACAAAAACATCCTTTCCTGTCAGTTTCCGGTCTTTGCTTCAAATATTATTAAAAAAAATATATTATTACGTATTATTTGTAAACTTAGGATACATTGTATACACTTTGTAATAATGTCTACCGTAAATGAGACCAGTACCGAAAGTTTACTGGAGCAGACGGATGTCGTCAGTATCAGTACTGACTGGAAAAGAGCAGCTCTCTACGAAACCTAATTTCTCTCATATAGAAACTTCCTGTTCTAATGGGACGCAACTCGGCCTGGAAAATCCTGCTGTTCGTCATTTTAGTAGTTTGATAAATCGCGGGATATTGACTGACATTAACCACCAAACCCCGTCCTTCAAAAAGACAAAACAAACAAACAAAAAAAAAAATAAATACATAAAATATCAAGTTTATGTTTGACATGAAAAAAACTGTGTTGACTTCAGTCTCCATATTCCAAGCGTCAGTCGGGCGATTATTGCGTGGAAGATCGGGGCAGTTAACGATGCTGCTGATGGCAACAGAACGGCTTAAGTATTGTTTTAAGTAATGTACTGATCGAATAGACTACTAACTAATAGGAATGTAGCCAACCTCTTAAGCTATCATCTTCTGTATAGTTTTTACTGGATTAAGACCTGAAAGTCGTCCGCAAACGAAGACTCGCAAGCAGACGACACACCGAAGAGCAGATTTGTGCCAACCGGTGTCTTAAGATTCTCCACCAAGTTAATTCCGCTTCTGATGCTTTAATCACGGGACAGATCGAAACGATTAAACCCAGTTACTTCTTTATTATTCGATATCAGCGAAAGATTTCTTTTTTTTTTCCCAGTTGGTGAGATGTTAGTGTAGGTCTGATAAACCACTTCGTCTGCATGATTCGCGAGACAATTAGCTGGTCGCGCGCGGCCGGTGGGGGGGGGGGGGTGGGGCCCCTTCAGAGAACTAGAAGAACTCCCGGCTGAAGAGAAAGCGAGACGACCACGGGTGGCAGCACCGAGCGGATATGAAGAAATGTAAGTCCGGTGTTGTCGTGGCGACGACAAACACGGACGCCATCTGCATTCGTTGCAGTCTCGATTTTCGGTAACCTGTAGTTTGCTTAAGCGGCCTTCCCGGGAACACTCAAATTTGGCATTTACCTTACACCAGACAGATGAGGGGCATAATCTTTTATTTGTATGGTTGGCATAGTAACGTTTCAAGCTCAATGAATATGCGAAATCATGTCGAACGTTTTTCTCCTTAACTCTTGACCACAACCGAGTATCCGAAGATAGCAGAATGCGCTGCGAATTCTTAAAACTTGTATTTAAACGTCTTAATTTTTTAAAAATTTCTACTAATTACAGAATTTGACTGACTATCGCGTTTGACTTGCAATAATCGGCTGCATTTTAGATTTGGAGATATTCGAATAAGGAGCGGAGAAAGTTATTAAAAACTGATTTAACAAATTTTAAAAAGGTCCTACCCCTGGTGTGACTAACACCCTCTGGCGGGCAGGGGCAGGTCAGTTTGGCCTCTCGCCCTCGTCCGTCGCCCGGACCACGGAGTCCGAAACGTACCGAACGAAAGTCGATTGCGCCGTAGTCACGAATCTCTTAAAAAAGGAAAATACTTTTTAAAAATCATCGCTAATAGCTGCCGGAAAGAAAATTCTAAAAAAATTCTGAAAGTACAGCTCCAGTCTGGTTTACGTATTCGAATCTAAACAATGTACCACATAATCACGAACGATTTCTATACTAAAAAGAGAAAAATTCAAGACGCACAGAGAAATAATACGAAATGGTTTCTGTAAAACAAATTGGACTGGTGGTGGGAGCAGCTTCGGAGCATCCTCCTTCCAGAGAGTTGGCCTACCCCCTACTACCACCACCAACACAAGGCAGAGAACAGGTCACCAAGTTGTATGTACATATGGCTTAGATTCGGCGCTTCGCCATAGGCATCTTTCTCTAGTGTCTGTCATTTCCACGTCCTGTTAAAGCTATTATTTACATAGGTTTCCCAATGCCTCGTTTTCGTCCCGGAACAGTTTATAAAGCTTGACATTTAGAATATTAAATCTTTAAAAAAAAAAATATCCCCTTCTCTCATTGGAAAATCGTATCGAACTGTTTAAAATTACAAAAGAACTTAACCGCGTGCATATGAATGTATCGATCCCCATCTACTAGCGATTTGGAAAATCAAGATAATTTAACTACTAAGGCAATTAAAAGCTAGTCGCAGATTGATACGTTAAGAAATGCCGCGTGACTGCTGAGTGTATAACTGGATTTTAATCGGTAGAGGCAGTTGAACGATTCTGCTAAGATCTGTTTGTAATCCGGATGGAGTTTCAGGAGCCACACTGGCGCCTCTGCTCACCTCATCAGGTGAGATGACAGTCGGCTCAGAATCATGCGGACCACAGGAATTCGCAGCGCCATGTTGACAGCCGGTGGGTGCCCTGGCTTCGGATGTCGGAAATGGTAGTTTATCATCGTTATGTTTACTGCGTTCTGGAAACGGGAACGGTTTCTTGACAGATTAGTGCTACTGAATTTTACTAAAGCGGATTAGCTTAGAAGAAGTTCTGTTTGATTACGTTTACAGCGGTTTTACAACTTCTGTCTCAGGGCGGATCCCTTCCTGAGTCTATTTTGAAATGGCTTCGAACAGAAAAGTCAGGGGGGTGTAAGGCGACCGAGGAAACCTGTCGTCCTCAGGGCTGGCTGATGGTCCGCCGGACCCCTACGATGGTTTGGGGAAAAAAGGGAAAGAAAACAGGCAGTTATGTGGAACAGTAGCCGCCGCGGATGGAGAAGTCATTTACCGACATTAAATATAGAATATCACTGTTACCGCCAGCTGGCGACGAACGCCGGGGCCCGTCACGAGCATGCGCAGTGGGACCGAGACCACGAGGTCGGGGTGGCTTTTCAAGGACACTGACATTGTGTAGCCTTTAGAAAAGGCCGACCTTGTCAAACTAGGAACATCAGGTGCGGTTTACGGCTCTGTAGGAGAGACAGGCGAGGGTCATTGTTGTCACGTTTTGGCTAGAACCGCCGCGGCAGTAAACTCGTATCTTTCCATTATCAAATCAATTAATTCGCGAGCGCTTTGAAAAATAAGCAAGTGATTAATTCAGAAGCCGGGACGTCCGGGGGTTACGTCCCCTTATCGCTGACGTCCGCGACAACGGTGTCTAGTGGAAAACCGTCTCGTCGTTCGGTTCTTCCGTATACCGGTGATTAGCTGCGCCGGTAGACCCTGTGTTTCCAGAGCCTCTGATTTGCTCTCGGTCGGTCGATGATAAGTGACAGTTCGGTAGATAAGATAACCGTATCTGTGAGTACTAGGGATAGGCTGAAAACCCACAGCGGTCAGACAGCCGAATTACCGACCGGGAAGATTTCCAGCCCGGTAAACTCCTCTCAGGTCCCTGGCGCTTTAGACGTCTGGAGGCGGAAAGCGCACTTCTCACACGGGAAAACGTTCTGGCTGCTGCCGTCAGCAACAAACGATCGTGCTGGACAAAACACGAAAAAACATAACAGAACCTTATTCTATACGCTCGCCTGTATCGTAGGGGTCTGTCTACCTTTAATTCCAAGTTCCACTGTCTCTATAAATGGTTTTAGAGATGTCCGGCTAACGCCAAATCTCGTCACCGCGGCGCAGAAGAATGGAGAAGGAAACATTCGACTGTGGTTCACACGAAATATGAGGCTCACAAGAAACACAAAAACTAACAAAACACAAGCTTGCCTTCAGCTCACTCAAATCCCTGTTGTAGTATTAATTTTTCGCGAGAGAAGGAAAATAAGGTGGAGAGATATTCTCGCTATTTTAATGTCAAACTTAAAAAAAAATTAATTAGTTTTATTTGGCATATACAGAATGCCCTCGGTCGTTATGGTATTCGAAGTAAAAATATTTACACTGCTAATTAACTTTGTGAAAATACTGGAGACGTTAAATCATAAATTATCCTCAGCAACAAACAACATTTGTCTTGATAGCTTGATAGATAGTTCTTGATCGCAAAAGAAGAAAGACTAATGACGCTAAACCACCATATTCCAACTTTCTAGTTGCCTTTTAGCGACGATTTCGAAAGCAAAACATCCGCAGAGCTTATCAAAGCTGCAAAAGCGCGTGAAATAAGAAGAGATAAAGTGAAGATTCTTCACGTCAGGTTTAGGCAGGGAGGGAATCATGGCCGATATTCGAGGCACACAGGAGTCTTTGTACTGGCGCTGAAAAATATCAGAAATCATCTAAACACACTCGACTCGCTTACAGAAGAGTAAGTGGTGGCAGCTTGGAGGCGATTTCTCGAGACCGTACACGTACACAGGAAATCTTAGGACAGTGCTTTGAAGCTCAGAGAGAGAACAAAGACAGGAGAAATACAATGACGGTACCACGTTAACCTGCATGTACTAGAATTCTATAGCTAAGGCTGCATATTTCCAGGCATTTGTTATTATTGCAAGCGATCGCTCTGATTTTGCTGAATCTTAGGAATATCAATTATATGATATCATGTTCAAACGTTTTGACAATTCTCATCGATTTGAAGATAAAATTTCGCTTTATATCTGAACTCTCTTTTTTTTTTTTGGACGACAGAACGAAATCTACAGTTTTCCACCAAAATATTCTTTTGAAAAACAAAGACCATAATTCGGTTATTGCAGATAATACTTTTTCATATTTAGATGTGTCTATTAGTTGAAACATTGAGGGCACCAGACACAAAAGAACCCTAAATGTGGTAATTGTTGACTAAGAATTGCAGCTCAAGTGTTTGTTTTCATTTAATTTTACATGGTTTTAGAATTGTGTGCAAAAGTGTTCGAAATATTCACCCACTTCCACGTACAGAGTTCCAGTTTTGTTTCCATTTGTAGAAGACGGAAGCAAGCGATTTTTACCCGCCTCCACTAAAACGTGTCTCCGACCCTAAAGAGTGGCAGATCGCTAAAAAGGGTCAGTTGTTACTCGAAGATGAGTCGAAAAGCTTTCGTTAGATGTAAGAAAGGTCATCCACAGAACTTGAAGCCATGAGGACACTATTTATTCTCTACCATTCACTACCAACAAAAACAAACATTCATGAAGATTGCACAAGTAAAGGGATAGGATGGAATTGTATTTACTAAGGTAGATCTCGAGCGATCATGCAAAGTTGATTAGGTTTGAAACCCTGACGACCGGAGCCGCCTGTGACTTTAACCGAAGTCTCTCTAGGTTCTGGTGATTGGCCCAGAAGTTTGGGATCTCTGTTTCGTCAGTCCCTAGCTGACGGGTGCCATATTTATAAGTTAAAAACGCAGAAAATCGGTTACCAGAATTTTACACAAAGGAAATTGATTTCCTATCTGTATTTTATTTATCTTTCCCCCCTCGACTATCCACTTTCTTTGTCGCACGGGGTGCGTGCCGTGTGAGCTGTCAGCTAAGGCTAATTAATGTCAAGCAAGCACTAAATCGCACTGACATCCTAGTTTTGACAGGGTGTGATAGTGAAATGAGAATATCCAATTCACAAAGAAAAGAAAAGGAAGAATGAAGTTTTAGTGCCAGTCTTCTGCGTTGGTATATTGTAAATCATCACTATAAAGCCTGATCACGGTAAATACGACCGGCATAAATAGAACAAAGGAGAGGAGAAACAGAATATTTTACGCATTGAAAGGAACTTTCCTTAATTTATTCAAAGCACAACTTTTCCAGCCGGTCTCTCTTCCTCCGTTTGTTCTTAAACTGCTCCCAGTTTATTTCTAATCTGTAAATGTAAGCACATTTTGTAATTGATGATTAATAAATACCGCAGGTTGAACGTCTCATGCCGGAGAGCGCCGAAGACTCTCGTATGCATGTTTCTCACCACCCATCCGGCGAACTTTGTGGCAAGAGACATCATGCAGCTTTGAATCGCGCTATCCGCTCGACAACCTTTAAGGTGGCTCACGGTACGGATGTGACAGCTTTAAACGACTAGGTCGTTAAATTAACAAATGCCAAAAAAAACAAAAAACTATTTTGTCTGTTTTAATGCTGGAATCTATTGTGCCAGTGATATATCTGATCCGTAACCATGCTGTATCCTGCCCAATATGCTTAGATACGATCTCAGAACAGAAGGGAAGCAACTCTGTTTTATTTATACAATAATAAAAAAAAAACACGTAAAACAGATGATACTAAACGACCTCTGGTGTGCGTTCGTTCCTTGAAGAGTGTTGTTCGAAACTTCTCCGACAGTCGGCCGGGAACCAGACGCGAAACATCGCGCGACATCTGCAACCGTTTCTGCTTAAAAAGGGAAAAAAAAAAAAAAAAAAACAACAACAACAACAACACCAAGGAAAAGGTAGCACGAACGACGGCTTGCTCTCATAGCGTTTTACCTGACTGTCCGCCCGGCTGTACTGTCAAAACAAGCCCTCGTTTTCTTGCATCAGCACAGACCTCGTGTGCCGGGTTCTGAACGTCACTTAGCAGAATATCTGAATTGATAAGTTGTTTATGTAAATATATTCCCAGTGTGCCTACACGGGGCAGGTCGCCAGGTTCATTTGCAACTGCTGTTAACAAGTTGTCGCTTAAGGCGGTGCTAGGTGACGGCGACGTTTAATTTAAATTATCTGTGTTTATGGAAACGATAATAGGAGATTAAAATACAGAGGGACGGCGTCAGTTTATGCCTGCCGACGTGACCCTTTGGCTCTTTTCTGCGGATTGTGCTCTAATGCACTATCTGTGTGTAAAACTAACAGAATCTATTCCGTTTCATGACGAAATTCGTGTTTTGGATGTCAACGGATTTTGCCGACCATAGCCATTTCGTTTGTTCCGGTTCGCGTCTTTTAGCGGGCCCAGGTGTTTAGTGGTCGCCGCGAACACTCGGAGAAGCATGGCCGCCTACGTTAATCCTCGGAGTTTTCCAAATGCTCCGTGTTTGGATAACTTTAAACGGTAAACCGGCAAGAAAGTATTCTGCATCACTTCCGGTCGTACGGCGGGCGGTCGCTGCCATCAAATGGAAGAGAATGCCCGGACAGACAGCAGCGGTCCACGTGAGCTCTCGCACCTGTCTCTGGAGCGTGGATGGCTGACATGTTCCTCTGACGATCAACAGCTGTTGTTAGCCGACCCCACTTCCGAGCCAAACCTTGTCCAAGTCCAGATCTGCAGCAGCTACAGATAAGCACACGCCACTGCAAAGCGCAGAGGGTTGCCATGTGAATAAGTAACCCTTCTCAAAGAACAGTCCCTCAGACGTTTCTGCAGCCCCTCCGATAGACTCATCTCGTTGCTCTTAGTGACGGGTGTGGGTTTGGTGTGGAACGGGTTAATGGTAGAATTAGGGCGTGCCGTCGACTCTGTACGACGTCTTTTAGTCGGCATAGTTCTCGTTTAGCGAATCTTCAGGGCGAGAAAACCCCTTTGGTGTGAAGCGGGGCGTGGTGCCAGGAATCCTTCTTTTTAAATTGAAACTCCATTTCTTATCTACGCATTAAGAGTCAATTATAGTGATGAAAGGAAAAAAAGAAGACGCAAGACTCTATCACCATCTAATTCTAAATAATTTCGAAAAGCTGCACGTGTAGTAGAGTCGAGCGGTCTCCAAGATGGAAGTGGAAGTTAACAAGACCTGAAACCCGTCGAGTTTATCTGTTTGACCGCTTCACCAGAACCAGTCTGGGAGACCGAAAATAATTTTAAAAATACCTGGTCAGTTGTTTGCCGTTACCTGGAGGCGAGTTCTTGATGCACGGGAGTGGGACGAGCGGAGTGGCGCGGTACTTGGAACCAAAGAGTGGCAGAAGTCTCGACGTGCCAACTATGTCTTCCCGTACCAACCGTGGGAGAAGGGAGCGCCGAGCCCCTCAAGACCCGCTTGATGGCTTTCCAGAAGAGCACCGACCCGTTACTGGCAGCCTCTAACAGACAACATATCACATTAGAAAGTCTGCCGATTTTTGGTTTTTAAAGAAAAGCAAAACGCATTAATAAAAACCATACGTTCACCGCTGATGGTTGTTCAAACCAACTTATCTGAAAGTGCAGCTTTAACTAAACTGGGATCTTCGCCAGTCATCAGTTAAAATCTGGGGTTGAGGTGTTTAGATTCTAATGTCGATTTAGCTTTCAATGCATTTTACTCGGGTATTTGGACGACGTTGGTGTAACCTCAAGAAAGAGTTCCCCGGGCGCCTGACCCGCCACCTCTCGGACGGAACACCCACGTTGTTGCTAAGGACGCCGGGGGCTGAGCTAAGATAAAGAACATGGGCCGTTTTATATCACAGCTTTGTCTTCTTTTCTTGTCTATTCAAAAGTGTTCACATAAACAGGGGGACCGGGGTTAGCCCGAGGTTAGGGGTTTCCAAACGTTTGTCAAGGTTAAAGGTCGACCCTTTCCCTTGTCCACGATACTTACACATTTAATGAGAAACTGCCGCTTTAAGGTGAAAGCCGACAAAGTACGGTTACCTTAATCTGTAGAAACTAAGTTGACGCTTTAAGAAAACTTGGATATTTCAGACATCCTTCTTCTCTTCTTTTAAGAACTGCGCGGATAAAACACCAGAGCAGCCCGGTCCCTTGCTTTAACCCTTTCCCACCACGAAACCCCCGCCTCCTCCTCCTGACGCCGAGTTACAGTGCAGCCAGGTCCTAGGAGCCCTGAATCTTCTCAAGAAGTCTGAACCCATTTAAAGAAGGAGCCACGGAAGCAGCCATTTAGAAACCTTTTCACGTATCAGAGAAATTCTGAAACCTCCCGTCCTCCGGCCGTATTGGATCGATGAAGTCATTGTTTTGGTTACATCTTCCACACAGCGATGTCGTGTCGCCAGTTTCCTTGAAAATCCCGGGGAATGGACGCAATACATTACAGGAGCCAGGCCCAGATCCGGCGATCATCTGAGCTCTTTGACTCGGATAAAACAGTTTCTTTTTATTCTCTCTCTCTCTCTTTGGAATTAAAGATTTAAATAAATAAATAGTACAAATTAAAGCTCCTCGGTTTAAATGTGAAAGGCTGAGGATTTTCTTCCTCTACCAAAAAGAACCCATTAAATAAGGAAGAAATTCTTATTTTACTTACATATTCTGTATGGAAAAAAGTGTAGCTGGAAATGAAGATGTGAGTGTGAGAGTATGTGAATCTATGAGTAAGAGTAGTATGTGTGTGTGTGAGAGTATATGAATCTATGAGTAAGAGTAGTATGTGTGTGTGAGAGAGTATGTGAATCTATGAGTGAGAGTAGTATGTGTGTGTGTGTGTGTGTGAGAGTATGTGAATCTATGAGTGAGAGTAGTATGTGTGTGTGTGTGTGTGTGAGAGTATGTGAATCTATGAGTGAGAGTAGTATGTGTGTGTGTGTGTGAGTGCTAAATCACCAGATAAGAATTTGTACTTAAGAATATTAGACAGAATTTTAGAATGTAACTTAAAAACATAAATAAATTGTTTTAAAAAACCGCATGGTAAGAAAATTAAATAATAATGATAACAGAAAAAGTGAAAAAGTAACTTTCATTTCCGAGTAAGTTCCAGAGGCGCGAGGTTTCTATCACCGAATGCAGTTCAGTATCTGGCCTGTCTGGAAACCAGAAAATTGAGATTTTCTGTCTTCGGGGGGATTCGAATCATGTATCCCGAGTTATTTTTCACATGCAGTAAAACTAATCATAAATGAAAGCTTTATTTAGAATAAGCAACAAGCAACAAATTGCATTAAGAATTTCTGTGCCATAGGTTTAATGTGTTGCTAATCATTCTTATCTGACATGTGCAGCTACGCCACCCTATGATATCATGAAAACGTAAGTCACATGTAAGAATAGTTCGAAATCTTCATTCGTTTTACATTTAAGGCGTCTACTCCCTCTCTCTCCATCTCTCTCTCTCTATCTCTCTCTCTCTCTCTTTCTCTCTCTACCCCAATCTCTGTCCATCTTCTCTCTCTCTACTCCCCCTCTCTCCATCTCTCTCCCTCTCTACCCCACTCTCTCTCCATCTCTCGCTCTATCACACACACACACATCTCTCTCTCTCTCTCTCTACCCCAATCTCTGTCCATCTTTCTCTCTCTACTCCCCCTCTCTCCATCTCTCTCCCTCTCTACCCCACTCTCTCTCTCTCTCTACTCCCCCTCTCTCCATCTCTCGCTCTATCACCACACACACACACACACACACTCTCTCTCTCTCTCTCTCTCTGTCCATCTTTCTCTCTCTCTACTCCCCCTCTCTCGATCTCTCTCTACCCCAATCTCTGTCCATCTTTCTCTCTCTCTACTCCCCCTCTCTCCATCTCTCTCCCTCTCTACCCCACTCTCTCTCCATCTCTCTCCCTCTCTACCCCACTCTCTCTCCATCTCTCGCTCTATCACACACACACACACACTCTCTCTCTCTCTCTCTGTCCATCTTTCTCTCTCTCTACTCCCCCTCTCTCGATCTCTCTCTACCCCAATCTCTGTCTATCTTTCTCTCTCTACTCCCCCTCTCTCCATCTCTCTCCCTCTCTACCCCACTCTCTCTCCATCTCTCGCTCTATCACACACACACACACACACCACACTCTCTCTCTCTCTCTCTCTCTGTCCATCTTTCTCTCTCTCTACTCCCCCTCTCTCGATCTCTCTCTACCCCCTCTCTCTCTCTTCCCCACCCAACCTCTCTCTACCCTACCCTCTCTCTCTCTGTTTTTTTTTTCACTTTGCAGAAAATATTCTGCGTGTGAAGCAGTTATTCGACTGACCTTCGCAAAAAGTAATCACCATCGGACAAAATTCCATCTTTAACGGCGAATACTTTACTCTACCACCTTTACCTGCTGTTTACGGAGCATTAATAGGAGATGATGATATATGTCATGAAAATGCCAAGTATAGAAACTTTGAGTTTGTGTGGTGTATTGAAAGCTGATAGTTATCTCGTGTATCAGACACCGCGAGGAACGAACAGCAGTCGGCCCAGAAAATGTTGATGACGTCAGACTCACAATCGGAATGAATTAAGTCGGTTCGATGTTCTTCCATTAAAGTTTTGTAGACATCGGATTAGCCCCGAAGCGATGATACAGGCAGGAAATTGATCATTACTACGTTTTATCTGATATATCGTGCTGTCAGCGAAAACTAACGATGTCTGTAGGCTGGATAGAAGCAAGGGAGGTAATGAGTAAGCGGTTAACTTAGTCTGGTCAACAACTCTCTTTCACCTGATAATAAAAACCGAACTGTATCCTATGCGAAGTAATTCGCCTCCTCATAAAAAAGGGTAATTTCCCGAAAACTGGATATTGCCTAATACACATTTTAAAATTATTGGGTATTTTTTTTTCCAGTTTATAATTAATAATTGTTCCTATCGTTAATAGACGCTACACAGTAATTTTCGTTTAAATTTATCGTGCATTTTTTTTAATCACTGATAGATTGTAGATGTCTTACGACATCCGCCGGGCAGCAGGTGCTTGTCAGGGAGAGGTAGGGGCTCCCGGAGATGTAGCAGCACGCCCGCTTCCTTCACCCAGCATACAGTAAATAATGAAGTGTAAAATACAGCGGGAACACTAAAGTAATGATGTGAAACAACAAGAGATGTTGGGAATAATAATCTTTGTTAATTTTTCGGATTAGAGCCATTAGTAAACAGTCTGAGATTGGCAAATGCCGTTGGGAAAGGGCTCTTTCCGAAAATATCTCACCAGTTATACGGGTATATCTCATCTTTCCGATTGCCGTGGATCGATGGATCCTGACGTCACATCCGGTCCACCATAGCGGAATGTAAATATCTAGGAAAGCAGTCTGGTTACTAGCCAAACAACTATGATTCTGTGTGGAAGGAGGTCTTGTTATTCATTATAATGAATCTGTAACTTACATCAAATTCGAATCTGGTCGTTTCTTTCTTTCTTTTTTAATATTCTATTTTCTAAGTCGAGGATCTAAATCTCAAGTGTCGAAGGATGACCCTAAACACAACAACTTCCATACTTTTAAATTAATTTCCTCACCTTTTCTGATAAATTATTACACTCTAATTCGAGCCTAGCTAGTGATGGACTAGTTGCAGATGTTGTCAACTTCCCTAGGGTTAAGTACTGTTTATTGTGGTTAGAAAACTGATGTAAAATAAGTTGATTAAACGTGTAGATGCTGATATTTGCCATCGTGTAATTTAACTTTTGCAATTTTATCCTTGATAATAACACATTTTTTTAGATGGAGAAAAATAAATTTCTATAAAATTCAGTTTAGGCTTAACTTCGTTCTCTGAAGATGACACATTTCAATTTCTGTAAGCTTCTACTAGGTAGCTTTTTATTGATATCTTCTCAGATCATTTATTTTTGCTTTTTTCCCCTAATATTTCTTTGTTTACAACTTTCTACATTTCCCTCCATAAATTCCAGCTGACGAGGTTTCGCCGTTGCTATTTCTTCCCCTACTCACATTAACGAAACACTTACATTTAAACTGTATTTCATACTCTATAAGAATCTCAGTTTTAAAGTACTTGTAGATATCTTAGAAAATTAAGAATAATTAAATAAATGGTAAGTACACCCCTAGATATTTTGCGCTGACACTCTTAGGGTCGGTTCTGAACTTTACGAACACTTCACTTACAAATTTCTTTTTCCAACAGCCGAGGGATCCGAGGAAATCGCCTATTTCTTCAGAAAAGCTTTCGTGCACCGATAAGAGGAAAATGAGATTGCTCAGGTTACAGGGCCAACTGGGATTAAATCCACTGTGGTCTTATTAGCGCAGGGATGGGGAGACGGAGAGAGAGAGAGAGAGAGAGAGAGAGAGAGAGAGAGAGAGAGAGAGAGAGAGAGAGAGAGAGCACTCTCGTCTTACTGAAAGCCCGATTGGACTTCCAAAGACCTTTGTCGCCCTACTCATTAATACCCACCCTGACTTTATTCAGTAACAAGGAGAAGAATTAGTGAAGGGTTAACCTCTCCCGCAATAACGCGATGCGTACCTCTGAGTCTCTCCCATTAACACGCTGATGCCGGGTCGGTCGCAGCTACAGGTAAAGTTCATTCATAAGATTCTCGTCTCCTAACCCGGCTGCAGTGCTGTATTTTTGCTACTTTAATTTCCGAGAAGAATTCCTTACTTGATCGAGTGCAGCGGAAGATGGTGCAATATTCATCGCATGTCTCCTTAAAGTCGGGAAATGTCGCATATTTCCTCGGTGATCAGCTGGGTTAGGTTCCGGATCACTGTCCAACCGCAGTTCAGTCAGTTCCAGCTGCCGATTTTCAGGACCTCTAGCGATCCGAGAACATTTCCAGTACACTCTCCTTTTGTCCGAGAGCTTGGAATCACTCGCTAAATTGCTCGAGCAAAGTTACCAACCCATCTGCATACACCACTTCACTGGAGGCTGGTTTGTTAAGCAGGAGTATTGGAGAAAGCAGCTGGACTTCCCGCAGTTTTCAGGTGTTTTCCTATGTGAGAAAGACGACGTAGTAATCTGCTGCTGCTGCGAGTCCTTTCCTCGAGTTAGACAAAACAATTATTCCAACTACATCAGATCGCCATATTTTGATGATTCGACATCTTTCGGCAGCTCTGTGAACTAGCGATTATTTAGGGCTCGATTCTTGATGACGTTTATGGTTGCCATCGCAACTGCCACCCTGTTCTTGAAGGTTCTCTTGATGAGTTATTCCGTAACTCAACCAAACTGGAACCGTGTCCGGATATAGTCTCTTCATTCCTTTCTGAGGTGACCTATCAGTCCTCCTCGAGACCGCGTCATGGATGAGACTCTCTCAGCACCGATCGGATGACCAAACTTTAAGTAAAGTTCTTCCATCGATGATTTCTGATTTGGTTGCGACACCGCGAACGAAGACAGCTAATTGGTTTGTATTAGTGGGAGCTACTTTCTGAATCCGATCAAAGACAGTTTTGCTTGCGCGGCGGCTCACCATCTTCAAGCCTTCTCTTCTCGGCGATCAGAATACTTCCATCCAGTACTAGATATTTAACAGATTCGCCGTCTGAAAAAAAGGGCTATAGGCCCCTCTTGCAGTCAGTTCACTCAACCCTGTCTGATTCTTTTTTTGGCCTGGTAAATACAGACTGCTGAGCAATCATGTTTTTTTCAAGAACTCAACCTTATAAACACGTGGCTGTTCCTGGTGCTCGGAATTTTGCCTTTGTTTTGACGTGTGATGATATTCTAGGTTTACCTTCTAAAGCTTCATCCCCGAGCCCAGTTGTCTTTTGTAATAAGCGGTCTCCCGCATCTGTCTTCCTTCTTTTACCCGCATCATATGCATGAACACCGATGACAGAACATCGAGCTGAACGCCGACGGGGGTACGGGGTGGCTGAGATTCTAGCAGGAGGCTTTTGGAAACGGCAGTGTTGCTGTGGCTGGGTATATCTCGCACTTCCCGACTGACCCATCATCTATCGGGCTGCTCGGCTGGCGGGCCTACTGGAGGAGTTAAACACTCGGCTTACTCCCGCTCTTCGGAACGGTACACGTATACAGTTTATCTCAAGGAAAACAAAAACAAGGTATTTATCTGAAAGAAAAAAGAAAGGCGAAAGGTCGCAGCCTATCTGGGCCCCAGACTCGAAATTCCGTCCCATACTCCACACCTTACTGTAAAATGGGTCACTGCCCACCACACACATCCGTATTCTGTTGGAATTTCCTCAGACCAGCTATAATTGATCTATCGTCAGCTACTGGCTATTAATTAGTTTATCTCGTACCTTGTTTTTATTTCTTCGACACCTGTTAAGTCAAGCGGCTCAACACGGATTTTCTAGCTGCTTGTGTTCCGATACGGATAACAAGACCTCTTTTTCAGATGTCCACATTCCCATATTGCAGACCGGATATGACGTCACGATTCACCAACGCCTCACCCATCTACAGACAGCAATATGGAGGAAAACGAGTCATATCTGTATAATTACCTTTTCCTTTAAAAAAAAAACCAAGAATTATTTGTGAATACATAAATCACGAACTTGATGATGTATCATTGTTTATTCTCGGCAACAAAGGACGGTAACACTATGTAACGAATCTCGTCAACATTTGCAAAGAGCTTCGCACCTCAATATGGTAATCCATTATGCCTGTTTAAAGAGCAACAGACATATTTCTTATATAACTGGAAAATGGTACCCGGAAAATAAATTCATTCTGCTTATTCTAAGATAATTTGTTGTTTTTTTTAAATAATAAGCAGCATTTATCGTATTAAATCTGTACTCGGGAGTTTTATTTGGAAGTTCTCCGCGCAGCCAGTTTGTGCCAAAGATATCGCAGCCACTCGAATCAGAGGTTGGCACGAGAGAGTTCTACCTTGAAATAAACCGAAATAACAAAAAATTCTTGCCAAGAAAACCCCCCCTAACACTTCCTCCAAATCGCCGGATCGTAAACAGGGATCAAGAAAATAAAGATTACACCTTCCCTGCATCTCTCTATAAACACAACCAACGATTAAAAAGACAGCCAGTGATTTCCTAGTGGTACGTAAAACAGTCGACAGTTTCAGCGGAAATTATCAAATCGGTGGATGACTTTTATTCACCGATAAACGGCATCCAGAGATTTCCTCGACCCGACTCTCTGCGATTTTTTTAAAATAGCTGATTTAAAAAAAAAAAAAAATTCCCTTCTTTATCAAACTGATATCTTGGAGGAATCGAGCCATGCCTCAACAGAGAAAACAACAAGAGGCTGCATCGATACAATGAAAAGACTTGAAAACCGGTCAGTTCTTGGCCTTGTCAAAATCCGACAGAAATCGCCAAGCGTGAGAATCTTAGGGCCTGTTAATTCTTAAATGAAGTCTTTTCTTTCTCTGTCTCGAGAAAACCAGAAGGAACTCCGCTAATAATGAAATAATACGGTCATGCGAAGCGCTATGGTGGTAATCCCGAAAACGGTCGTTTACTAATATCATGGTTGGCGAGAGACGATTGGAAATAACCAAAGTGCTTGTGGGATTTTAAATGCTTCCGGCAAATGACGTCACAACATGGAGGGAATCCTGTTTGCTTTGAAAGGGTAAACAGGGCGCTGAGCAGAAATTTTAGATTAAAAGAAGAAAAAAAAAGAAAGAGGGTAATTAGGAACTTAAGAGTTTTGTAAGAAAGATGAGAGAACCGATTTAAATGTGCTGTTTTTTTTTTGTTTTTTTTTTGTGAAATAAATTCCAAAGGTACTGTTGTGGTAAGCGACAACCTTCCTGGATCTTTAACCGATCGCGGCACATAAAAGTCTGGCAAGCCCCAATTACACGCCAAGCCACGTCTTTTACTCTACTCATTTATACTTTTAAAAAAGGGCCGCGGTGGCACAAGGGGTTAGAAAGGAAGTCCTAGGCCCAAAAAAGTTTGGAATTTAACGTAACGTGTCGTTTTCGTCTCCATACCAATGGGGGGGGGGGAAATACATATTGAAATAATAGAAAGGAATCAGCGTAGATTCGTTAAAGTCCTTTTATGATTTTAAAAAAATTTAGAAACACAGAATAATCAAATGATGCTGGATCAATTCTATTCCGATCATTAGACGCTTGGAGGCGGAGTGCTAGAGAGTTCTTTGAACTAATTAAGGGTCTCGAACGCGTAAATCGTCACGTAGACTGAGTAAAGTTAAAAATAGTAGGGCTCGAAACTATAGGCTGGCTAATATATCAACACAGCAGATATTACAAAAAAATAATTGCCAGTATAGCTTTTGATAGGTGGACCAGTTTAGAAATAAAATTGATTGTTTTTCTCTGTTTGTTTCAAGTGGTTCTGTATATATAAGGAAAGATGGCTTATCTCTTTGTAGTAATCCAAACTGAACTGAATTCTTGCTATTATGGAAGATTGATTCTATAGATAGTATCGATACTGGTCGTGTAGACAGGCTGGCTCTATTAGTAAATTAGCCTGAACAGTATTAAAACAGTGCGCCAAGTCAGGGGACGTATCAGTCACCAGAGGCGGAGTGATCTCCCGAAGGTTTTCACGGTAGTATGAAGTTGCCACAGTCACCTCGAAGCCGGGTCCAAAAATGTCGTCATTCCCACAAAGTAAACTTTTCTTCGACGACCACAATAGAATTTCTTCCGCGTCAGCAGACACGGTCGTGTTTAACTTGGCCCCCAAACTGTCCACAGAACCTAACCCAGAAAGCCCTGATTTTGTTGTTACTGCAAAAGCCACTCACAAAACTCAAGTCCCCGGGGTGGGAAGACCTGGGATTGTATGAGAGTGGCCTTGGTGATGATGAGACTATAATCGACGTCATCTGTTTTAATCTTCATGACGTCGATTATAGCTTCATCTAGACGTTCAACTCGGAATTTCTAGCTCCGCAACAAAATGATAGGGGAAACCGCTCTTCTGCTTATTTTGTTTCTGTGTGGTAAAGTATCGCACGACTGCATACATCATTTATTTTTATTTGCGGTTCCTCGGCTGGTCTGTCTGTCCGGCTATAGCCGGATGTACATTTCGCAGGACGTTGTCTTCGGCGTGCGCGGTCAGTCGGAGAGAACAGGAAAGGGTTCTCAGCACCGCTAACCAGACGGGTGAGCCCTGTGCGCGGTAGTTAAAACCGGGTGATATTCAGTCTTGATAACCCGGAGAAGTAGTCTGATTTATAAACATTCACCAGAAGGTCATCTCTATAGCTCTTCTGTTTCACTGTAGGTTTGTTCGGAAAAAAAAAATATCCTGAGAGGTTCCACGTGCCGGTTTTGTCCACACCAGGGATCGAACCCTCTTTCCTGCAATACTTAGCTACTCAGCACGATGCTTTTCTTGTTGTTTCTTTTAAAAAAGGGTAATACATGATTCCATTAATGAGATTTGACTCTCTTTGACCAAAGAGTTAATTAAATAAATGTACTTAGTTAAAGTTAATAAAGACCTCAGTATTGATTTATCTTCTAGCATTAAACCAAGAAGTATGGGTGCTGGGAGGACATGATCATACAACTACAGCCACGTTTTGGCGGACTGGTGATTGGTGACGTCATAGCCGATAAAGACTTATCCACATTCGAAAATAGACCCCCAAACTAATCCATTTATAAATAAATTGGAGTTTTCATGTATTAAGAAAACTTGGCTTACAAAATTACAGCGCTGTTCTCCTAGTTGTAGATGTTGTCCTTTTGCTTGCACGGGCGAACATCTGTAATAAGAAAACTTAAGACTGGAACAATGGAAAATACAAAAGTAAATTCGGAGAAGATCCTATTTGTGTTGTAGCAGTGAGTTTTTGGAATCGGTACCAACAATAACAGCAACCAAGAGACTGTGGAATGAGAATCGGCAGTGATAACTTAACAGGGGGGGGGTGTGAGTGTGTGTCATTACCAGTATTTTTGGAAGACAAGTATGGCTTTAGAAATCAACAAAGACCTGAGGGAAATCGCAACAGACAAACCACAGTAGCCTCGCAAACTAATAAAACTTGCGTGTGAAAGCAGTCATCTGAATAATTCGAACTGTATCATTAAAAGCATCATTAAGGCCTAAATAAGTTAATTCTAGTTTCTCCAAATGCTATAAATGAGAGCAGTGGAAGCTCATAACGGGTCCCTATTAGACTGCGCTGATCTTAGGGAGGCAGTTTCTATAGAAATCATCTATTACACTCAGAAAAATACGAGTGGGGGGGGCTTGGTCTCCTTAATAAGCACCAAACTGGACATAGATTAGTGTCTGTTTTAAATTTACATGTCAATTTTTTCCTATTCAGCTATCATAAGTAATACAGATTCTCCATTAATTTTTACATAATCTGACCGCGGGAGGTTCCACCTAGTAACCGCACCGTTTTCCCAGATGTCTGTATTCTAATAAGGCGTCGTCTTTCCCAGATACGACGTCACCATTTGAGGGGGGGGCAACCCAACCTTGCACAAGAAAGCATATGTTAGTCCATCGCAATATTCATGCGTCACTGTTGGTAATTCAACCACTTGCCCTTACCACTCTCTCGGATTGGTTGGTCGACCTCGTTAGCCTCTGGAAATTCAGAAATCCCTCGTCTTGCGGTAGACGTAGCTATGGCTTCCACTATTCCATTTAGTTCAACGGATGCAGAAAATCGCTGGGCTATAGACTTCGATTGTGGATGCCATTAGCAGATTTATTTCTCCACGAAAACGATAGTGGCCGAGGTAGAAACCGATTTGTTGAGTTAATTTGATAATAAATAAAATTTATTGCCGTTTAGTGGTGTTAATTTACTAATTAAAGTACAGAGTTAATAATCGTAATGTACTGTAATACTGGTACAAGGAACTAATATATTTTCTTGCGCATGCCTGTCAAAATAATCTACCGGTAAACGTGTCCGAATAGAAGTCATCTTTATGTAAATCAGCCACTAATTAAAAAAAAAAAACGGTATATTCCGGAATAGGTGGAGCATAAGTCTGCGGCTGGAATATGGTTCGTTCATCCGGACTTCGGTTCTTTGGTCATTCTGCTTAGCCTGAAACGTTTTGCTGAGGGAAGTCTCAGTTCGGCTCGTTAATTAAAAAACGTCCCTTTAAAGGACACTTAATCCGCTTATGCTAGTAACAAGTAACTTTTGCGAATAATCAACAAAAATCGGTGTCCTACAACGTCTGAGAGCTTGGATACGGTCCCCGGGGCAAGATAAAAGTACACAAATGGCACATTTTTGTAAATGCTGCACTTAAGTTACTAGCGATCACAAGAATCGGTATCATCCAATCTTAACTCATCCCCTTAAGTCGACTACAAAAAAACATCACAACTAACGGAAACTACTCGAAACTTTGATATTTACATTGATTTTGTGCGAATGAAATCGATGGATTCTAATGGAAATTTAACTTTTCGTTTTGAAAGTATAGTTTAGGTTGAGTTAATATAATATAGCGGAACGTCAGCCATTGGGAGCTGGTTTTTTAACGCAGAGACAAGAATTCCTGGCCCTCTACAAGCCACTCTTCGCAGTCAATTGTCCCACTTCTTGTAATAGTGAAGAAACATATCAAATCTCTGTTGGCTTAATTTCGGCGAAGAGGGGGAAATTTAACAGCTGATGTTAAATAAAATGACATATTTCTATTAATTACTTATTAAATAGTATTCACATTTCCGTCTTCAGCTTTATTGCACTGGGTAAAAAAGCCGGTGGGACCGTTTGTTTCCCATCACGCGGAAGCTACCAAAAAGCGAGGCTTGGCTAACCTTTTACGGATTGCCTACTGAATGCAAACAAAGGGGTTACTTTACAGGGCGCAAGAGGAAAATTCTGGCATATACCTTAAGGAGAGTGATCGACTGATACCAAACAACAACAACGAAAACAGAGATTTAATTTTCTAAAATAGAAATAGGAAATTCCGTAGAACAACCGATCATAATATTGCACGACCAAAATTCAGATATCTTTGGTAATTGTCAAATTTTACGGCTACTCTTTCTAGCTCTTACCTTTGCCGTAGGTAGCCCCATCCGCGATTAATCCAAGTAGTAAGGAAAACCGTCAAAGAATCACGTGCGCACGAATCGACCTTTGATGGTGTTTATCAGCGATATTTACGCTGGGTGCTTTATGAACGAGAAAATGGATGATGGAAATGGAACACAAAATACTTTTTCAGCCTTCAATGTATCGAAAAGAAATAGCGGTGATAATAATCAGAAATATCACCTGCAGATACGATCCGCATAGAACATTTTTAGCAAAAGGAAGGCGGCAACGGTAATTGATGATATATCGCACTGCATTTATTAAGAGATGATAAACATCGGGAAAAAAAAATATATATATATTTCTTAAAGGGAAACGTCAATGATGCTGCTAACTGGAGAAAGTGACCGAGAGTAATTGTTGAACTCATATTTACTATGTAACCTTAAATATTAGCTTAAGACTTAAAATTAGGATGCTAGTTCGAAAGATAGTAAATCCAAGTTATGAATGAATCATGGAATTCTACAAAATGTAATCACAGCTGTTTTCCGGAAGGTATCTTTAAATAATTTATCATTTGTATGGATCGGATTCTGTTTTGCCCTATATAAATGACGTCGATAATACAGCGCCACGCTACGATTGTTTGGAAACCTTTTTGCTATTACAATGTTTTTGTCGCGGAAAACGGAAAATGAGAGTAAGATCTTTTATGTTAGTACTTGGCCGGACCAATGTTTGAGGCACAAAACATCCTCTTCGCTTGGCAGTGAATCATCGAAATGTTGTATCAACAGTCTGCTGCTTCATCACATCACTTCTGGAACTTCCACTAGTTCCGTCAGATTGGTTGGGCCCGGGTAGCCTATTCCCACCTAACAATCCAGGTGCCTGGTATTATTCGATCAGACTTTGGAGATCCCTATAACAGAAGAAGATGAATGTTTTGATTCCTCTTCTACACTGTGGCTACACAAGAGGTGTGGCGTGTAGTTCTCGGTGTGCCTTGTTGGGGGAGATGAGTCTTTAAATGGCAACATACTGGCAGAACCGAGACGGCTTTTGACAAGCGCCAGTCTTACCTCTCTTCCTCGTACCACAAAACTTCTGTCTCCGTACTTGACCTGGGCAACAAGGTTTTGAGGTCCAAATTTTTCCTTCGATTGTTTCAAAAACCGGGTGGGACCTCCAAACGTGAACTGCTAAAACCCGGACTCCAGGGAGGAGAATTCACGGATCGGTGGGCCAGACACCCCTGAAATACGTGAATCATAATTAAAGTCATTTATTTAAGAATTTGGTCAAACGGATATGGCAGCTCCCTGTGGCACAAACTTAGATACGACGATGTTTGAAGTTGACGATATTTACACTCAGTGGCAGCCAAATAACTAGAAACTCGTTCCGAAAGGCTAATTTACTGACGAATTTCAGATCTCGCTGTTTCACGAGGTTAGTGAAGACCTGCAAGGCTGTCAGGTCTGTGACGCCCCAAATTCGGGGCTCTGGAGTACGTCAGGGCGCCACTACTCCGACGTAACAAGGCCGCTTACCTGGAGACGGCTGAGGGGGAGCACCTGTTTGCTGTAGCTTCCGGTAAGTGGATAGACCGGCCGTCGTTGGTCGAGTTTTGGGTGCACTTGCCTTCCAGGGCACAGAGAAAGTACTAACCAGCCTGTAAATACCGAGCGAGTGCTCGTCACAGACGGTCGCGGTGGCCTTATCTGCTGCGGCGAACTCTGGCCCGGAAGGAGGCACAGCAGTAGGACGGGCTGCGCCTGTCCGGGGTTACGGAACCAGTTCTGACAAGGGGAGTCGGGCGCCCGAATTCAGATGTAGGACAGGGTTGAGGGCTGATGGCGAACGGAGCAATGTTAAGGGTAGAGTGTGGGTGCCTTATTGAAAACCAGGAGGCGCCATGGAGATATTTGCAAGACGGCTCTCGATGCGAGGTTACCGAATGGGCGTGGGGTGTGATTTGACCTATCTCCCGGTTAAAGGTCAGAAGTCTGCTCTCATCGACTTCCTTCGGGTCAGAAAAGTAAAAAAAAAAAAAAATTATGCAGAAGCGTATCCCAAGGAATGTCTCTGGCTTCGTGACAGTCACACACTGATTGGTATCAAAGCGAACTCAGTCAGCTGTCATTTTGCTCGGTAGATGGAGCAGAGACGGTGGAAGAAAAGAAGACAACAGAGATTTCTGTTTCCAAATCTGAAGCTGCAGAGTGGGCGGTTACTCCTGGGTGTGGCATGAATCCCCGGGAGCGGAGTCGATGCTTCAACAGCAGAGGGGAAGGTTGCAGCTGCTATTCTGAAACTTGCAGCCGCGCGCAGCATGGCCTATGGGGTGTGGAGGTAGACTCGGAGGGTTGGGTATCGAATGGACGGAACCCCCCACCCCCAGTCACAACAAAAAACGGCGGTTACGGGTGGCCGTTTTCGTAATGGAAAGACAAAAACGAGAGGGAAAAGCGGGCTTTCCAAGGTCTTCCGAAACTCTTAATCGGGGAGACGCCCACGACGTAGATCGAAACGGTTTTTATCCCCCACTCCCGCGTGAGGCTGAGACAAGACGATCCCCTACATGAAGTCCGTAGAACACAAGTCTTCGGACAACTCGCCAGGAGGCCTAACGTAACCGTGACCTCCCGGAGGCCGCTGACGACCACCACAAAATCGCACACGGTTTTGTTCCACGATTTGGATAAGACGATGCAAGTTTATTTTCTCTCTCTATAAAAATAGATCGCATTTTGTTACCCTTTTAGGTGGTTTAGTTACAACCCCCCCGCCAAAAAACAGATATCTTCTGCCTGCTGAAGCTTTATCTGAGACGTAAGCGAGAAATACTCTCTAAATTTGCCAGGTGGAGAGCGCGGAAGCTCTGTAGTTTAGATTCCACCGGAGTTGAACTTCGACTTAGTGCGTTCCAACAGCGATAACTCCAGACGGTTAATCGCGGCGAGCATCAAAACAGAGAATCAAACAAGGGCTCGCTATGGCGCACACCATCAGCATTCCTTCGGTCTCAGATCAGTCCGGTCACTAACCATAGAGAACAGCTATAAAAGGCGGTGCTGTTGCAGCAAACGTCGTGTTCGCAGGTTGACTTGGTAGACTCCTTTAGAAATAAACGCTCCGAGACTGGGTCATACACTCGCTGCTCGAATAGATACAGTGTAGCGCCAAAATATATAGGGTGTGTGTGTGTTAGTTATAAACTCGCGGATGTCCTCCAAAATATCTGGTGATCTCCTGGAGAACTGTTGGGGCCTGGGACTTAGAAACTTGGGAATCCTATTCTGACTCGAGACCAATTAATCCTTCTGAAAAAGCTAGAGAGCGCAGATAATTAAATGACAGAATTTCTTGAGATGGTAAGACGTAAGAAAATAATGCTGAAGAAAATCAGCATGGAATATTGCCAGATACCTAGCGCTTATAGGCAGTTTAAGGAGAATGACCTTAAGAACGACCTGAAGCTAGAATAAACAAAGCGATATTAGTTACCCTTAACATACATAGGATCTATGCCATTAAAAAAAAAAACAGGTTAGATGAATTAAATAGCTCTAAAGAAGAAGACACTAAGCTAAAGCTCAGAGCACAGATCATTAGCGAGGAAGAATGCAGCAAAGCCTCTAGCGGATTAGAAAAGACTGGGGCGACAGGTAAACTAATCAATAATTTAAAAAAAAAAAGATGGCTGGCTGGCTGTCGGGGAGCAAACCACAGCCCCGGCCGGCTGTTTTGGTACCAAATGGGCTGAGGGCAGAATAAACGTTCTGGGTATAATTTTCTCTCAGCTAGTCGAGTAAACGTAGACAAGGACAAGAGGCACAAACGCAGCAAAAGTAATAGAGAGTAAGTCAAAGGGCTGGTGAGACCACAAACTTAGCTCTGTAGGTGAGGAAAGGTTACCGACAGACTGGTGCGTACCGCCAGTGAAGACTGACTAATGGGAACAGGGCAAACACCTGCTGAATAGAAAGACCATCCACCTTCTTCTGGATCCAGGTGCGATAGAACCGGCGTTCAGCAAATTAAAAACATTCTAGATATCATAGAGAGTGGTGACAGTACGGAATAATGGCAAATAACTCTTTTCCCACCAGGTAGCTAGAGATTTGAAGAACGGATGACGGGACGACCACCTGATGCGGTAGCCAAGAAACTACGAGAAAATTTACCAATAACCTCAGCAGGTTTCATAAAACTTACCTTGAAAGTATGAGTAAAAGAAAAATGACAGCTAGGCGAAATACAGGTAAAGCAGGTGGTATAAACGAGCACATGCACCCTGTGTCACTACGTGACTCATCTTTTCGCCTAGCAGCGGTCTCAGCCCCACTTCCAGGAGATATGGGGAGGCTGTCTCAACACAGGACCGTCTTCCCTGCTTAGCTGATTGACCTGGAGTATCCGCAGGGTTTTAGGGAACCGCAGATCCACCCCAACCGAATTAATATTCAGAAACACGTATAAGTTCCACTTACGGAAGAGACCGCAAACCTTAGCTCCAGTGCGACTGACAGGAAACAGTTTTCGAACACGTGATGCTTCAAACAGCCCGCCGACCTGGGACTGGCTGATGAGGTGGTGGCACGAGCGGAACGACTGAGCCCCGCCGGACAGAACCACTCCGAGACGTCGGGAAGGTCAACCACATATCACCAACTAAAACTGAATTTTTTCTTACAGCTCATAGGGGCGCACAGAGAGGAAACGTTGATCTGAAAAGGGAATCTGCATAAATCGCTCCCGTCTCTTCTGACTCCGAGAAGAAGATGGGTAGCCGACCTCCTCGCACCAAACTAAGGCGCATTTAGGCTGATCGTCGCATACAAGAAGCCCCCCGCCTCCGTGGATATAGCGAGCAGGATTGGAATCTCGTTTGGAGGCAGAGATTATGCAAAGCGTTTACCAGAGGTTTTATAATTAGAAAATGTGCTCAGTCTTTAAATTGTTTAGAGCGATAAACAAGTTCGGATCAGGCAGATTCAATGATGACAGGGTTTTAATATGCTTGTAAATTACACGCAAATTAAATAGAAGAAAAACAAACGAGAACAATACTAGATAAGTTGGCTAAATATCCGGAAAGCATTTATATCGATGGTTATTTATTTTACTAATAGAATCGTTATGGACTATGGAATAATTTACGGGTGATACGCTGGGCAAAGTTCTTATAATTACTGGCGTATTACTACAATTCTAGTCAGGTGATATTTACTGATGCACTTTTGTGTTGGGAAAAAAAAGATCTAATACTGTCAATGTTTCTTTACCCAGGGAACTAAAGTTTAAGTCCAGAAACTTTACCAGAACAAATTGAGCATCTTCGTGAAAGAGATAAATGATTCCGCGATGCATTGATAAAAACTAGCTCCGAGTGGTTGGTGGTCACAGAACGAGACCCTGGCACAGTCTCGTCACGTCAGCATTGCAGCGGGCCAGGGCCATCTAACGGACGGTAGCTCTCCGACGTTTTGCTGGACGGAGAGAAACCCCTGACGGGTTTTCGCTGAAATGGCAAACAAGCTAACGAATGGCTGAAAGAGTATAAACTCAATTATGATGGGCGAGCTGGACGTGGAAAAGCAAAACTGTTCCAGTGTTTCTTAGAAGTCAACATAGAGCAGCACATAACATGAGGCCATTTTAGCCAATCTGCCATCATTTTTTTCAAATCCTCTAGGGCAACCTTTACTACGGGACACAGGTTTATATGAAGGATAAATCTGCCATAGCTTGGCTTCCAGCTGCTCCTCCGGGGTTTCACAGAGCTCAAATATGAATCCTATTGAACAGTTCTGGGAACATTTCAAGCAGAAACTGCAATCGATCAACCAGATCACGGTTACCATGAGCCACTCCGAATCAGTCTGTGATATATACAACCTGATCGATTCCATGTTGTGGAGGAAAAGAGTCAGGAAGTCCTACTACGTAATCGTATTTCCACGTTCTGTCTTTATTTCATGCTTAAGATATTAGTTTTAGTTTTTAAGAAACGAAGTTCTTCTAAAATAGTTTTTTTCAAAATTATCCTGGCAAGGAGCTGTGCATAAGACGGGGCTGAATGATCGCCGATATACGACTGTCAATAAATGTTTCGACATAAAATAACTAATTCATACACTGTTTACAGATAGGGCCCGAACTTAACCCTTCCTTCCCCGGTAACCGACCGACCTGCTTTCAAAGAAACCCCAGGACGAGAATCTTTATGGTAAACCTTGGTGAAAAGTGAAATTAAATGAAGCTGAAGCTAAACTGCCGAGTTTTTATTACTTCTATTTTATGTCTGTGAGATTTTAGCGGCGTCTAATCTAAGAGATCAAAGCAGAGCCGGCTTCAGTGTTTTATTCTGAGCCGATCACCGTTGCTGACGAATTATGATGACCTGTCCCTTTGTCGACTTACTCTTTTTTCAAAAAAAAACCAAATAATTTGAAACTGATTAAATTACACGACGCATTTTACTATATATAATTAAAACAAACCTACCGTGTGCTTCTCGAACATCAGGTATATAGCTCCCCGACACCCAGCGGACTATGTCCGAACATCAGGTATATAGCTCCCCGACACCCAGTGGACTATGTCCGAACATCAGGTATATAGCTCCCCGACACCCAGCGGACTATGTCCGAACATCACGTATATAGCTCCCCGACACCCAGCGGACTATGTCCGAACATCACGTATATAGCTCCCCGACACCCAGCGGACTATGTCCGAACATCACGTATATAGCTCCCCGACACCCAGCGGACTATGTCCGAACATCACGTATATAGCTCCCCGACACCCAGTGGACTATGTCCGAACATCAGGTATATAGTTCCCCGACACCCAGCGGACTATGTCCGAACATCACGTATATAGCTCCCCGACACCCAGCGGACTATGTCCGAACATCACGTATATAGCTCCCCGACACCCAGCGGACTATGTCCGAACATCACGTATATAGCTCCCCGACACCCAGCGGACTATGTCCGAACATCACGTATATAGCTCCCCGACACCCAGCGGACTATGTCCGAACATCACGTATATAGCTCCCCGACACCCAGCGGACTATGTCCGAACATCACGTATATAGCTCCCCGACACCCAGCGGACTATGTCCGAACATAACGTATTACAGCTGCCAGGCCCAGCAGCCCAGCAAAAACCGACGGCTACTACTGCAAGTCTACACAAGAGGCAGAAAGCGCCAACTCTCGCCTGTTTCTTTCTACGTCGAATGCTTTATTCTATGTTACTTTTAGTTTATTCTCCAACTTCCCACTTTTAGCCGGAAGAAAAGAAGCGTCCGGATTTCAAGGACGTGGACTTCTCTTTCAAAGTAGACATGGTTTTTGTTCTATTATAGCGATGCTACAAATTCTGGTCTAAAATAAATATACGCCGTAATTACCATCGTCTTGTTCAGTGCTTATAGCTAATTAACTACTCATTACGAACAACTACTTACTGTTTCTTATCGGGTAGGGCTGCTTTTGTTGGAGTCTGATCTACAATAATCTAATCTGGCTGACCGAAGAAGACAAAGAAGAAGATATTGCATTTTCTCGCTTCCACAAACATTAACCATTCCACGCCTCGTGGTCCTATTGTATCTTAATATTATGCGCTCGCTTTGCGTTGTTTTTTTTTAAAAAACTTTTTCTCATCATCTGACTTTTACTAGAAGGCTTAACATGTCTGAACACGCAGAGCTGGTCTTTGGTGTAGCTTGGGTCCCCAAGGCTGCAGGAAGATGCGTAATCTTCTTTACTGGATTATCGCTGTTTATTTTGACCGGAGATAGCTAAATTTCCCATGTTTAGCACATGTAGGAAGCAGTAAAATGATGTGCTCAATACTTAATTTGACAAGAATAGCGATACGTTTGTTTGCGTCTTTCTGGATGTCTATGTTGAATTTTAATTTAGCTGATACAGATTCAGGAAGTTATTTTGGATGGTTTATATTATCCAACCCTAGGGGTAAGGCAAAATCTTTCTGTGTGGCCCAATCGCTCTTCATTTATTAATACCGTTAGCTGGAAAATTTCTTCTGATATCAGCTTTCGCGAATGATCTAGGCAATTTGTAATTAGGTCCTCTAGCAACATTAATTTGCTATTTATTGTGAGTGGTTTGTCTTACTGATACTTAGTGTGAGAAATAAAGGAATGACTATAGTAAATACAGTATTAGCATTTTAACGATGCTAGACTACAGCGTAGTCAGTTCGCTTCGTCACTCGGTCCGCGACTGGTACGTACTGCTTTGTGCCGGCCAGTTTTACATGAGTTTTCTCCGAATACTCCGGTTTCTTCCCACCTCTAATCAGCATTATTCCAATAGATCCTTTACTTAGAGCAGCCAATTGGCATTCTTGTAACTGTCATTGTTTCCCAGTGCCATTTACCCACCCTTTCCCAACGGAAACAATGCAGTAAAGAATGCTAAATGACAGTAAACCGAAACAACTATATGAGCCTTCAAACTTATTAAAAACAGCAAACCTTTGTTAATATCTGGTTTTTTTTTCCCCTTCTCCTTTCAACGTTCTCAAACACTGGCTTTGCCCACTTCTTGAGTGAGGTTCTTTGACGTTAATCTGAAGGATCTCCGCGTTGATGCTTAATGGCTTGGAAAAGAAATTAACAGGAAACAAATCCGAGACAGCGGGTAAAATTGGTACATTAACGACTAATAATAGGAGTGAGTCGTCATTACAAATCAGCTAAGATTCCAACACAGTTTTAACATAAATTTATTTTTGGTAATAGGGTTGTTAATTTGTGGAATACATTACCGGCAAGTATAACTAATTAATCACTTTATGGATGATCTTCTTGGTCACTTTGTTCGTGTGAAGGGAGTGCTTTGCATAAATCACGATGACTTCCTGTCTCCATGTACTTACTAAACTAAACTAGTGCATGCTGGGAAAGAAACAAAACATAAAAAAAAAAACACGATAATGCAAAATTCAGGGAAGTGCCACAAGTTTCAGGATATAAAGCTATTTTCATTAACGAAAAGAGGGGTTTACACACACAAAAGATTAACAGGAATATCAGGATGTATAATTTTTTAAAAAATATATTTTTAGATAGGGCAGAATGCTTTTTCTGATCGATTCTGAAGCCCAATTTTTTATTAGAACATTCATCATGTACAGAGATGACGGCCTATTTAGTTTCTCCGACTTTAGTGTTGCACAAGACTAAAAAAAAGACCTTTATCTGTCCTTTCACCATGATCACCATGGAAGGATGGGATTCCGCAGATCTAATATCAGCATCAGCTGGATAGCTGGCATTTCCCATGCGACTCTGAGCACCAGCCAGAGGAAGGGGAACGCGTTGCATCGGAAATTATGGTCATCACGAAAGTGCCCGATGCGCTCCGACTTCAGCCGACCCAACCAAACTCCCTACTAGATCTTTCCATCTTTAGCTGTGAAAGGAAGCCCACGCAAATGGCTGGGTAAAAAAGGAAGATAAAACGATCTATGCCAGGGGGGGGGGACTGGCAAATCAAGCTGATCCTGTCACCTTGGCAGACAAGTTTTCTAACCATCGAAATGGATATATTAAGATATTAAGCAAATCGCCTTATCGTAAACATTGCAGTTTCCATTTATAGGAAAAAAAAAGAAAGATTTTTTTTTTTTTTTGAAAAATAAAATAGATCTGGAGTAAACAGATCACATTGGAGAGTGCCGGGTCAGGTGACTGGTCACGAGAGCACGTCAGCACCCCCTTTTCCTGCTATTCGTGAGACACGTAAGCAGCGGAGTTTAATTTCACTTAAGCGGATGCAAAAACAGGCGAAAGCTCGTCGGTGATGAAGACAACTCGTAAAAACAAACCACGTGATGTTCGTGGGGGGGGGCTGACACGGTTGCGACCTCTACCGAGCGAGTTGTAAGAATGGACGGAGAGTCACGAAAAATACAACGTTGCTGTTGCTTCGGCCATCTGGTGTAATGACGTCACATCCTCCACATAATAGCGACACTCTCGTGTCTGTACACTGCTGCTCTGTCTGACTAAACTCAGCTACCCGACGTATTTATTAGCTGAGAGAGAGAGAGAGAGGGGGGCGTAACTCCGGCAAACAGAATAGCTATTGTCCGACCCACCCCATAACGATGAAAAACGAGTGTCTCTGAAATCTGCTTTATGTTATACGCAAGAAAGATTTACTGTCAGAAGACAAATTAAAAAAAAAAAATCCTTTAGGTAATAAAATTTAGTAAATTTTGAAATTTTTTATCATAAGAAAAGATGATTGTATCACTTATCTAATGTGGTCTTTCATACATAGTTCGGAAGTTTGGGGGAAATTACTAAGTTCAGAGCACCGCGGTCTCGTTCTCTGGGCCGCTGTATGTGTGTGGTGTGCTCGTGGTCTTCGATTAGTTTAAATTAATACTACTTAGGTTAACTAATTATAAAATAAAATTATTGTAAAAGTGTACACAGTTTACAAACTTCACCAAAGTATGGCTTTCAATAGTTGGCTCCCGATTCTACTCCAAAAATATTTCTATCATTATTTATCATTTTATATATAAAATCCTCGAAGTAACCAAAGTAACCTTTATCGGAGTTTATAGTTTCACATTAAAAAGTTTTGAAGCCGACCTCTCCCCGACTCATACTCATTGGAGCATCTGTGGTGTACAAGGAGGCATTGTTAATGAGTCACGAGCCAACAACCCGCCATGCACGTGGTGCCGTTACCAACAACTTTCACAATTTAGTACAAGGAATTTTATCTCGTAAATCAGATTCAGTGCCAGGCGGCACCAGGCACGAGATCGACTGGCGACCCTGCTTTGTAACACACTAGAGGCTGGGGACGTTCATTAGATTTTAATTAGGCTCTGTGATACTAATCCTCCTCTCGGCCCAGTTCCGTTAATCTACCGCGATGGTAATTAATTTTAGAAAATATTAGCAGAACACCCCAGTAATGTTACGAGACCTTGCTTTCCCTTTCTGCGCGCGCAGAAATGGATAACTGATGACGTAAGGTCGCGGCTCTAAGGTTCGCTACTGTCGTCAGCCAGTCTCTTCTCTACGACTGGTGAAAAATGAGGTCCTGATTAGATTAAAAAAATGGCATCGAGCAGAAAAAGTTAACAGTTCGCTCTCAAAGATTACAGGTGAAACCAACGTCCTGCCGATAACGTGCCAGCTGGTGTTTGGTGCTAATAGGTGTGGTGTAGATAGGTGTCTTTTGATGTCTTGTCTGCGATTTCGCCCAGATGGAATCCCTCCGACTTCTCTGTCTCGGTCGGTTATCCACTGCAGGGCGCGTCGCCCCGAAAACTGTTACGGGCATTAGAGTGTACGAAATATTGACACTGTGTTAATCAAAGGGCGGTACAGATGAGTAATGCTTCCAGACAAAACAGTCTGGAAGGGCAAACAAACACGGGATAGTTTTCCTTCATTTACTGTCACTTAGCTAAACCTTCACTTCACTCGTCCCATAGGCTGAATGTCAGCATCCAGAGTAGGGCTGTACAGCTCTCTCGGACTTCCGACCCGAATCAGCAGTCGCCGTCTGACCTGACCTGACCTGACCAGGAATCGAACCCGCGACGGCGAAGACTGACGGAGGAACTCGCTACCCATCGCACGGCGACGCTACCTAGGTAAAACTACCTCTTCTTCAAAAGAGTTTGCAATGACGGATTCATTAAAAAGATAGCCTTTCAAAGTTGTCGTTACCATCAAAAGTACCACTGCGATTAATACATCTCCAGACACCATTCTCGGCTTAAGGCGGCATCCCGCAACGTTATAGAAAAACGGTAAAGGTTGATTAGAATGTGTAAGGTGATTCGCTCTGCTTCTTATCAGGGCGCCCGCCTTGCAGGGATGATCTCATTTTAAACGCGGCTCTTTCACGATTATCCAATTACTTTTAACTTTACATTTTATAGCGATTATTTTTCGGTTTTTCTTACGCGATTATCTCCCTTTAAAAAAAAGAAGAAACAAACAAACAAACAATCAAAAGGTAGTGATTTTGGGAAACTGAGACAAAAAATAAACCTTGCCTACTATTAGCAATCCTGTTTTTGTCATAAGTTAATTTGTCAGTTAAAGTAAACCGCGTGCGATGCGTGCCCTTTAATCCACATCAGCCCAGAGTTATCTGATTTTATAAATCTGCACAGCGAACTAACCTTTAACAAGTCGTGCGCGGTAGATCTATTACCTGACTGCTGGTTTGTTCCTCTTCATTTCCCGACGATTCTATGTCAGACGGGAGAGGTCCAGCAATCACTTTAGTTGAGGGACTTTGGCGATACACTACTACCTTTTCCCTTTGTATTTTCACATGCAATTAGTCGCAGAGGTTTTGGTTCCGATTCTTAACTCCGACAGTAAAAATATACTGACTAGAAGTAAACGTGTATAAAATCTCAAATGGTGATTGGAAATAAGACAGTGGTAGCGCAGTAGCACACTAGTATACTTTCTCTTGACACGTTTTAACTCATGCGTGGGAGCTCTAGTTCATTTTCGGGTCTCTGCTGAAGTGGAATATCGACATCATGAAGTTTTCTTGTAATGATCTTTTGCGACGTAATGGCATTTTTGGGTGGAGGCTCGAGAAAAGTTTGTAGTAGTGAAAGCTTCTGCGTCATCCATCTATTTCTTAATTTTAATTGTTGAACGGACGTCTATCGCCAACTATTTGTGAGTAGGCTTACTCGCCAACCCAAAGCCAGCCAGCCATTGTCACAACACTGCGAGGCAGAATTAAAACAAATCTAATTCTACAGACAGCTGGGAATGTCTATTATAAATTCAACAGTCAAGAACTAATAGACTCTTTCATTGCTAATTCATAATGGATACCAACTTATAACAGGCGTTTGGCAAACAAACGTAAAACTATTTTAAATATTTTTTTTCATTTGTATATATAAAGTAAGTTGGGATTTTCATAACTCAACTTTGTTGCAATCTAAATATATTTATAAATCTTAATTTTAAATTTCAAACATAAATATTCTATAGTAAATGTTTGAGAGATTATTTGTAAACCTAAGAGTATTATGTAATAAAAATCTTAATTATACAAAGAATTCCTTAAGAAATGCTAGAGGCCTGACGCGCGATGACAAACAGGGCAGAGGTCCGAGTGTTTTACACATTAATCAACAGAATAGCTTATGTCCGGCTCTAAGTAAAAAAATCGAACCCCATTTTTACTGTGGAGTTTATAAGATCCCTCTGCGTCAAACCCCACCTGTGTCTTTCAAATTACAATTAACTTTCTTTCTTATTCCCAACCCACCTCCGCCATTTCTAACTGCCAGGTGCTTAGAAAAAGAAAAAAAAACTGAATACATTTTTATATAAATAAATAAAATGCTGACTTTTATGTTTGAAAATAATTTACCAGAGGACATTGCAACAAAAACTAAACTCAGAATTAATTATTTTAGTAAAGTAACACTTAAACACGACAAGGAATTCTATAGAACTGCTAATAGACTCGACAGATATTCGTATTTAGACTTCAGGATCGTCTATGCGAGATATTCAGTATTTTAGAAGAATTTTAAAAAAATGAATTAAATGTCTTTTATCTTTAAAATCTTTTTAAAAACATCTCGAATACCCACATCAAAGTCTTTGAGAAGAACAAATACGCAACAAAGACATCTTAAAAAAGGTATTTGAAGAATTTAAACCCCAAATTTTAAACTTTATTTCTGAACCTCATTTAAAAAAAAATTTTTTCCTGATGAAAGTTGACATAATGAAAACTCATCTTTAAAAATATAGATATCAAGAAATAACCACTGGAGTTACATCTTGCTTAAGTAAATGGTGAAAATGGGACTAATTATGTCACCTGGTCTTAAGCAATGATATTCGTTCAGGCTCATGACAAAAAATTGTGGAAAGAAAAGCTGATCTGAAGAAAAATTAAATCATAAGTTTTATAAGAAAAGTAAATTCAATGTAAAAACCATAAAAGCCGATCTTGATGGTTTGTTTTCTGATTTAGGGATAACGGAATCAAAAGGTAAATAAAAAAAATCGTTTAGAATCTTTTCAGAGCATCTAAGACCAGAAGTATAAAATCTCTTTTTTTTTTCAGCTAAGAAAGTATTGTAATTTTATATTTAGATTTATATTATATACGGAATTTAAAGGCACTGAAAACAATGTGACAGAAGTGGACGGATATTCTACTCAGAGTATATACCCGCTTTCTGATTTAAAAATGGATATATGAAAGAAAAAAAAGTTTATAATTTTTATTTAATTCTCAAAAATTCGAAAAATATGATGTACATATACGACTGAAGATCACAAACTTTATAGCTGCCGAATTTCTTCATATCTATGAAGAACCTTTTATTTTCAAAGATTTTTATAAAGTGAGAGACCGTAAGAGGCACCGCACGTATTGAGTGCAACTTAAACTCTGGATACCTCGATCCCACACTCGTTAAATTCCGTAATCTATCTAATCTCTCTCTCTCTCTTCTTTATATATCTGACTAAAGAATTCGCTGTCATTGTATCATAAGCATCCGAAAAGTATATTTCCCTTTCATTTAAAGATCTCGGTGATAAAAAAGATAAAAGGTGATAAAGTAATAACCAAATGCCTCATAGTTAGAGTTTAAGACGGGAATACATTTAGAAAACGTTAACGACAAATTTAAGATCAAAATAATTTGTACTTAAAATTGATTGAACTTTCAGGTGAACGTTCTCTTCATACTCTTTTATTAACGATTTTAATCAATTGGATTAAAGTAGGATGCCAAGCTCAGATTTTTAGTATTATAAAGTATGTCAAATGGATTGTAAATTAGATCCATGTCAGTTTATTAGAGTCCCTTTTCTAGCCCGAAACACCTGTTCAAAATTAACTAAAATAAAATTTTAACAGATTATATGATTTTATTTCAAAAATTCAAAATTGAATTTAAGGTCAAGATAAAAATAGGATACATTTCCAAAATGAAGTTATATCAGTTTGATTGCATTTGAGATAAGTTTAAACTTGTTTTTAAAAAGTTTGATTTTGAAAAAAATTGAATGTTCAAGAGAAAGAAAACATCGAGAGAGGATTGATCGAGACTTTAACTACAATGAATAGATGTGTTATCAATAATCCAAAAACAATAAAAGCTTTTAAAGGTATTGATGAGAGTATTACTACAGTTGAAAAACTTTTGATCCTTTAAAATGTAACTCCAAAAGAAACCAATAATAATTCTTGTAATTATAGCATTCAGAATTCTTGTGATTTTAAAATTAAATCTCCTATTCAAAACAAATGCAACTCACAAAAAAACTAAACTTTTAAAGCAAATAAAAAAGAAAAGATTTTTAAAAACCAGCAACAGATACTAAGTTATTTTATATTAAACTGAATATTTTGACATAGCAGAAGATTTAATTATTGATGGAATTATAAATAAAGATGAGTTACATAAGTATGAGTCTAAAACTTGGACAAATCTAAATAATTCTGGTGCAGAATTGATATTACAATTCCAAATCAAGATGTGCATTTGTTGCCTTATAAAGCTGGAATATCGTTTGAAGAACTTCTGAAAGCTGATATTAAGAATTATGCTGGTAATATAAGTCTGAAAAACAATGAAAATTTTCATTTATTTAGTTAAATTAAATAATCTAGGTAGTAAAGAAATTGAGGACTACACGTTATTCGGGTCATGGAACAACTATAAAAGTATTGATAATCTAACCAATTAGTTTTAGTAAATTCCATGGATTGGATCAATATTGGTATAAAGACATAAGTGAAGCAGCAGCTGCAGGTGTAATATAGGGTTTGAGGCAAGGCATGATTAAGTAATAAAAAAACAAATCGAAAAAGCTTTATTTTTACATCACCCTGACTTACACCCTTCTGTTTTGTGAAGGCTCTAAAATGATGCACGGAATAAAAGAATCAGATTGTTTTTTATGGAAATGGGAGACAATGAGAAAATTTTTAGAGTAAACGGTGGAAACATTAATTTCTTGGAGATAGCGCTTATATGCGCATTACATGGAGTTGTCTGATGAACAGGAACTAAAATGTATTGAAATGCTTGAAAGAAAAGTAACTTATAATATTGTGAGATTAATGTGGCTACTTGTTACAGTTTCACACAGTACTAATTTTGATCGGAGATTGACAGAAAAGCCACCAGCAGGATCGGGAAAACCGCCAATAGAATCAGCAAAGCTTTCATTTAATTTTAAATAATAAATAAGTGCAAATAAGCTTGGTTTATCCAGAAATATAATTCATTAGTATCTGATAGTTTAAAAAATGAGACATTTTAAAACGAGATGGTTCAACTTTAATATCTTCAGTTTTAAATTTAGATAATCACACAATTATAAATATTAATAATCCTGTTATTTCTAATGATAGGGTTCAAAACATACGTAGATAATTTAACAAGAAATAATGTTATTAAATTAAATGAGGTGAAAGATTTTGATTAAAATAATAATCAGATTTTGAACACTAGAGTGAGAATTTATGGTGATTCACTAAATCTGACTAATTATAAGTGATAAATTAACACAGAGAAATGAGAGCACAAATGTTCATTCAGCAACAAGTTCAAACATAGAGATTAAAATAACATTTCCATCTTTTAAAGAAAAAAAATATGTAAAATTTGTGTAAAAACAGATCTGGATTTTTACACAAAATCGCTTTTGCAAAATTAAAAGTTTCTAATGCAGTAAAAATTAAAGAATTGGGATTTTCTGTAGTACAAGATAGATATGGATTTTATGCATGATATGTTATGATAGAAAACTGCATATTTAATGATAAATCTAAACTTAAGAAAAACGAACTGCAAACGTTGCAAATTCAACTAATAATAATAATATAATAATAATAATAATATAATAATAATAATAATAATAATAATTAATAATAATAATAATAATAATAATAATAATAATAATAATTAATAATAATAATAATAATAATAATATGTTTATTCAGAATTAATAAATACAGTACAGTCGCTTACTTTTGGAATATAAGAGAAAAGTCTATTCAAAATGTGGCTCTAGAAAATGTATTAGCAGTTATAGTATTATCTTCAACTAGCTCTTTAAGTCTTGGTAGGTTAGTCATACTAATCAAATAGGTAAAAGCCAAGGCAAACTAGGTGGCACATTAAGAGCAAATAAACATCCTTATTTTAGAATGATAACAGTTTAAGTTATATATTTACAACTGCTCGTGCTATAGTTAATTTTTCAAATATACTAACAATTTTGGTACAGTTTTTATAAATAAAAAGTAATTTTAACATCACAGAAATTATAAAGAGTGGTGCAATGTTTGTGATGGATGGAGGTGAAGTGGCATGGAAGACTACTCACAAATTAACAAATACGGGATGGTGACGTAAACGTCAATTTAATAATTAAAATTAAGAAACAAATGAGTGAGGCTGCAGGACTTTAGCTGAATAAATTAAAAGTTTTATGGACGGAATGGTGAGGAGAAAACGGAGACATCCGAAATACCATTATTGTTGATAAGTGCATCAGTGAGGAATGTTCGTGACTATAATCGATAGAATTATGTTACTCAGGTTTAAAGCAAAGGTAGACAATCTGAACCGGATGGTGCTGTCTTATGATCTTTGCCTTCCAGTGAGGCTGATTTTTAAACATTTGCTTCAGGCCCCAAACACAAATCATGTTCGCTTTGTTTTTAATCGAAAAAGATGGCTGGACGCAAAAGATAACTCCTAATGGCATACACTTCATTAAGTTTTCCCGCATCAACGTTGGCCATATTAGACAGATGGTGCGAGTCTGTTCCACGCCAGATTGGCTAAAAGCAGAGAAAGCAAAACAAAGTAAATGATAATATACAATAAATGAATAATGCAATTATAGTAAATGTAATTCGCTCTCCGAAGACCGGAAAAGGAGGGGTGTTAGAACTTCGACTTTAAATGGCTGTATTACAAGGAAATGTCAGGTTTCCAAGGACGCAGTCTTAAAGATCATGGAGAAATTTCTGAAAGAAGGAAGAAGAAAGAAATGCAAAGGTGAAGAAAGACATCCAAGGTTACCGAGTATGCCATAGTGAAGAAACTATCGTCAAGGAATTGCTTATCGGTTGCGAAAGAGCACGGAAAGAAAGGAAGCCAAGGCTTTGCCAATTGAAGAGATTCTGAAGATGATCCTGTAAAAAATCGTAATGAAAGGAACTTAGTCGAAAAACATGTGGTGGGGAACAAAACGTGACCTGTACAAATTGTAGTCCAACGAGAAAGTGGTCTTAAACATTTTTGTACACAAATTTAATTACACGGTTAATATATTCAAGAAAAAATCGTACTCTCGTTATTTCTATTTTAAATTAATCTCAACTGACGCCAAGGATATCGATTTTATTAAAGAGTAGTCACAAAAGTTTAATTACAAAGTCAACTAAATCAGAATAATATTAATTTACTACATAAAGTACATTTAGGTGAAATTGGGAGTTTTAGACGATCCCAGTCAGGTAGATAACCAAATGCAGTGCAATGTAGGCGCTGACAATCCGTCCAATTCTTCTTTCAGCGTCCCTGTAATTCGCTTGCCTCTTTGCTGGCTTCTGTACTCACAAATACCGCCCGATCTTGAGCTCATTTAGACCCAGCAACTTCAGTCTGTCACCGATTCGATTTTCGGGGCTGAAGTCGGACACATTGAGTCTTCCAAAAGGGCTTCTGTCTGATGCAGCAGAAGAGCGAAGACTACGGCCAGCGCTTTGTTCCAACAAATGAAGGAAAATTGTGTAAAGGGACCTTAACGTCCCGTCCGCGAGCGGTCAGGGATGAGCTCGATACTCCCCATTCTTGTATGAATTCCTGCGTCCTTAGCAAGAAAGTTTAGCGTTGCAGCGAAACTCAAAGACGTCGATCTGATCTCCTGACGAACTATACCAGCTCACGACGTTCCACAGTCTTCTCCGTGCGATGGTGAGGCGTTTCCCCCATGACTACATATCATCGGTTGTAAGAACTCACCCAGATCATTCGGATCGGACCCATTCGATGCGGTGCCATACCCGTTTGAACGAACCCCCCATCCTCGCTTCTGTACATATACACATATTTGGGTGCCGGCTGGTTCTTTCTCCAGTAAAAGTCCAACTGAACGGTTCCAGTGAAAGACAACAGGAAACAAAAGGGCAGATGAAGAATACGGACGCTAAAATTGAACCGACTGAATTTGCTGTCGCCTACAAGAAGCACCGATAGAGGTCGCCACTTAAAAACTAGTTAAGAAAAAAAAGAAGAAGAGACATTAATGTTCTAAACCGGCACTTCAAATATTCTGACCACGTTATTTTTGGATACTTCTGAAGAGGAATATTGCTACTGTGCGGCTAGCAAAAAAGTCAGCCCCCTTTTAAGATAAAAAAAGAAAAACCCACAAGAGAAAGAGATGGAAATGTATAAGAAATTAAAAAAAAAAATGAAAATAAAAATATTGTTTACGGATGAATTCAAAATGCGAACTGTTTTCTCTGCTGGAAGAGGCAGTTTCTTTGAAGTGGTAACTAAAAACGATAACCAAGCAAAAGATGCCATCCAAGTGTGAGGGAGTAAATCCATGGATGGAATAAGAAAATTGCTTAGAATCGATAGAAGAATATGCTTAAAATTACAAGCAAACTATAACTGATCATGCAATAGCGAGTAAATGTAATTTAATCGATCCAGGTTTTGTAATCTAGCAAGACAACAGCTCCAAACATACACATTTGCTGCTGCATACGTGGAATTTAAAGGGATCCCAAAATAAATTTGAAGGAGGGCCTTGGAAGGCTCGGGGTCGGGTTGGGATCATAACGAAGAACGTACCGGAATATATGAATCATAAACAGTTAAAACAGCTCCTAAACCTCTTGGCTAGCGGAGGCAAAGAATTGTACGCAATATATATTGACAATTCTTTTTCTTTGTAGCAAAAATTTTAATATTTTTTTCTGTTGTGAAAATAAATATTCATTATCGAGTCCGTTCATTTGTTTCCATGATTAGTGACGGTATATCTGACTGTAGGCCTTTTATTCGATCAACAACGTGTTTGTGATGACTCGTCCTCGATTCCTGATTTAATAGCTTTCTGTGTATATAATTACTTATACTTAAAAAAAAAAATATATTATATAATAAAACATGGTTTTACACTAGATTTACAGGGTTCCAGGTTCTGATGCTTATTTACTCATCCATGTGGCTACTTCGGCTTTGTATATTCAACAGTGAACCAATTATCGCGGCAAAGTCTGACGCAAAGACATTTAGTAGGCGTAGGCGGAAAAGTAACTTCAGCAGCAGACAGCATCCGTGATGTGTTGTTTGGGATGATAAATTTTGATTTTAAAGGGACAAAAGGCCAATTTATATCTTTAACGAACCAGAGAGAGAGGAGAGGAGAGAGAGAGAGAAAGAGGAGGGAGAGATGACGTTGGCACAGAGATACAGAAGAGAGAGAGAGATAGGGAGGGAGGGAGGGAGGGAGAGAGAGAGAGGGGGGAGATGGACGTTGGTACAGAGATACAGAGAGAGAGAGAGAGATAGGAGGGAGGGAGGGAGGGAGAGAGAGAGAGGGGGGGGAGAGATGACGTGGTACAGAGATACAGAGGAGAGAGAGAGAGAGAGATAGGGAGGGAGGGAGGGAGGGAAAGAGAAGAGAGAGAGAGGGAAGAGATGACGTTGGTACAGAGATACAGAGAGAGAGAGAGAGAGAGAGCGCTGGAGAGAGAGAGAGAGAGGATAGGGAGGGAGGGAGGAGGGAGAGAGAGAGAGAGGGGGGGTTAGGGTTGAGACAAACTTTTGCTTCGTCTGTCTGTCTGTCCTCGGTCGGACCACTCGGACGGGCTGTTGCGAAGATTCTGTCTGCTCGTGAACTATGGCGCGGATTCGGAACATTAGCTCCGCTATCTGTGGGCGGACGCGCAATCAGAGCGGGATAATGATGCGGTTTCAAGGCATTGTTGAGTTCAATCAATCTGCCATTCATCGCCAAGCCGCGATGATGCGACGTAACGGATATTTTGCTTCCTTTGACTGGTATAAATTTCGATTCCAAGAGAATAAAGCTGTTGATATTTGTCGCTACGTTTGAGACGGGCGACCCTGAGACCAGACGTTTATGGTTCGGATGTTTGTCGGGGTCGGGATCTCCGCATCTGATATTCGTTCACTTTCAGACTATAGCATCGTCACATTTATAAGAAAAACAAGTATTCAGATAGTCACAAAGACTGACTCTCGACATAAAGCCGCTCAAAACCATAATTCAATTTTTTTTTTGTATTGTTTAAAAATTTAACCTGTGTCCCTATCGATGCTTTGTCATCTGCATCTTTTCTGAATGCGCAGCAAAACACTCAAAACAAGGTGTCGTCATCTTGTGTTCTTGAATATTTTGAAAACCCGGGTAAATGAGAACGATAATTCCAAGAATTGCAACAGAAGAACCAACCGTTTTAAAACAGTAAACGAAAAACAGCTGGTTGGTGGGGGTCAGGGCTTGAGGTGGAGAGGACCCGGACCGGTACCGGAAGTGGACTTCATTCCAGATTTCTCTGTGCTTAGCCTGATCACTAAGGTTTTTACCACATCTGAGCAGATGTCACATTTTTTTTTTTAAATATAATTAAACTTAAATCGTATCAAAGTCGTCAGGTACATAAAGCTATTTGCGATGCACAGTAGCGCCGCCTACATCCGCTTTTAATTAAAGTCCGAGCCGCGAGGCGAGTTAAAGCGAAATTAGTTAACTGTTTTTTTAAAAAAAAAATATTACCGAAGAATGATGGTCGTCCGCTTCGATTGCATAATAGAACCGAAAGAGGTTCCAGCGGTTGTTAGGCGAGCCACGTTCCTTGAAAGCAATATCAGATATCCTTTAAGGAAAAACGAAGCAACAGCAACAACCGATTACATAGTCAGGCAGAAAATTTTACAGTGCACGTCAAATTTATTTGACCAGTGTGAAAATATGGCCGCTAGTTGGACAGTGAGGTGAAGTGGGGCGTAGTCGTAAACCGCTGGACAACTAAAATTATATATAAATATATCAATGACTGCTTGAAAGCGCTATGGCACAGTAGTTTATGCAACCCGTCTGATGCAGTGTGAGACTGTTTTCCTACTTTTTCCTGCACTGACGATTACAATGTCGCTTCATTAGTGAAAGCCACATCTTTCACTTTGGTATCGCCCAAATAAGGATTTAGATCAGGGCTCAGACGGTCTGGACTCCCACCATTGTAAAGACATCTGTATCTTTTCCGAACAAGTGACCGCTTCATCAGTTTGGAGTATTTTGAATAATTCTCCTGTTGTTGTGCTTAGCCCCCTTCCAATCATTTTGATGCCACGACCCTGTCTATTATCTCATCTGCATTTCGCACACTTCCAACCCAATCGTAACACATGCAGTTTCAGACATCGGTATTTCGTGTTTGATAATAGAGACAATACAGTTTTTATTTGTTCTACCTCCTGTTTCCATTTGCACAAAAACAATTTTTTGTTGTTGCGAAAACAGTTAAAATTCGGACATGTCAGCGAAAAGGACAGTTTTCCACTGCCAGTTCCCCTGGATTTATCCAGCTGATTAGTGAAATCTCGTGATGTCTGTTGATGATCCGGCAGGCTGGGAACCTTGATATTGTGGTCTGCATGAGCAGTGGTAGCTGATCTCGTCAACAATGATTTCCCACTTTTCCAACTGATTGGAACCTTAATGATGTAGAATACAGATCCCTGGCTCACCTTAATAATTTCTCCAGGCTATATTTTTCCAACAACCATCCTGATGATAGTTAGTGTATGATTATGAGCCTGTTCACTACGAAAGTCTTCTTACTCCATACTGCTGGTTAAAGTATAGCACCATGTATAATGAGATATTATGGGTTTTCTAATTTTTATATTCTCTAATGATTACAAAAAGCATTGATCAGTTCTTTGTAATTCCAGTTCTTTTAACTTTATGGCTTAAAACCTCAGCTATTGACATAGCTATAATTCATTTTTTACAATATATTAAGGTAACCATGCCAAAGATTGTCATCCATGTTTTGTGAGAAGCAGTGTACTTCTCAAGCGTAAACTTTCAGACTTAAAAAGTACTTAGCATTAAATGCAGGTTTTAGGGTGAAAAAAAAGAACCAACCATGACTAAAGAAGGATGGATGCTCGTTTCTCATAGGGCATCAAGAATTTATGATGAGTTTCCTGCCGCAAAATTTTTGGAAATCTTTGTCGAAGAAACATAGTATGTTGTTCAAAAATACTCAGCAGCGATTTTAGAAAATGGTTACGTATTGTTTGCAGCCACTGACGTCATTACCCAGTATCGATGCTGCAGCTTGATGCATATATATATATACCTACATAACTGTTGTTGTGAAGAATTTAGAGTTATTCATCTCGAAGTCTTCGTTTTCTTTGCAAACCCCTGTCTCGACTCATTTCTCACAACAGTGAGCGCCAGGAGAGGGAAAGTTTAAGGGATTAGCGTTGGTGAGCCAGAGGTGCCTGGCTACGGACGGGAGCTACTCGAGTAACTTCCGCTGCGAGTACCCGCTCTCCTGTTTAGCTGTGGGAGGAAACTCACGCGGACTGACTGGCGCAGAAGAGCCAGAACGATACCGAGTCGATCTTGACTAAATTGCAAACCAAGCATCCACTCTCAGGCCCTTCAATGAACAACAACCAAAAAAAAACCCCATAAAAGATACGAGTTTTAGTAGCGATGGTAATTCCAAGCCACAAACCAACCCGAACTATTTCCGTCTGCCCCTCCTCCAAACAGGACACAGAAATGATGCTGCTCGACTTCAGAAAGAAAGTATCTGAGGTGCATTCGCGTCGCACTGCCCTTCAGATCTGTATTACTTAGCACGGGTCGAACCGTAAGGACCAACCTACAGATCACCCTGAACGGATGGCAGAAAGTGATACAGGACATTCGGAACAACGTTCCACAGCCAGATATTGATAACCGTATGGAAGCATGAAAACACAGTATGATGTTTTATATAAAGCAAAGGACTCCCACACCCAGCAGCAGCAGCCGCCCGACGTGAGAGAGACCTCCCGGGTCCTTGGGGCCCCCCCCGGTGTCGGGTGGACCGGGCCGCTTGTCGGCTCGACGAACATCTCTCAGCAACGAGGAGGACTCAACAGGCCACTTGTCTTTATGGCATGCAATGCCTTTGACAGAGCCTTGTTCTGAAGTCCAACTCGCTCAACAACAACAACAACAACAACAACAACAGCAGCAGCAGCAGCAGCAGCCAGGCTCTGCACAGCCTATACACTTTGTGTGCGTGTTATATACATCTATCAGCCGAAATTACTCATTTGTGATTTGTGCATATTCTGCGTTTCCACAATTATTTCATGTACAAACTGTGGCGGTAATATATTTATATGATATTTTCTAGCAGCCGTAAAAAAAATTCCCTTTTAAAATTTTGCGCAAGAATGTTGTTAATGTATGCGAAAGGCAAATTATTGAACGTGATAAGCTCATACCTTGTAACACAGCCCGCGGCCTATGACTCACCGCCCAACCGGTGCTGCCGCCTCGTGGAGATTAAGCGGTCACTGGGAGCACTGTTAATTAGTAGTCGATAAGACTGTCTGGGACAGCCCGGCCTTATGTGCGCCGTTCGCTAGCGATGCTGCAGTAGATGTGGCATGTCAACGGTGTGTGTGTGTGTGATTACTCGCATCCACGTGTAATAAATGAAATTATTGTGACACTAATACGATGAATTATCCTCTGCCGCCTCTCGGAGAAAACAATGAGTCATTTCCCGAATTAGGAATCCGCTTGCGTCGGCTCAACGACCAGATTTCTGACAGGTGTGTCATTCGTCTTGATTCTATATTCAACATATGTCAGAAATCTATTTTAAAAAACGTATCTAACCCTGACCCACCTATGAACTTTCGCCAAGAACTAATTTCAAATTTAAAAAAAAAAAAAAAAAAGTTAGAAGCGGAACAAGAAAATGTTAGAAGAGGTTTTATTGGAATTGCCTTCAGCGCTTAGTAGGGTGTCGACGTCGAGTATACGGGGACATCTATTGCTACCCTCACCTGACCATCCGCCAGCTATTATCCCAAAGAAGGCACGACAGCAACGGAATCAAACGAGCGAATAATCTAATTCCCGACTAAGAAGCTCCACGTTCTTGTCGGTCGATCTGTATAGTACAGCTGTCACTAGAATCAATCTCGCTTGTTATCGCCGGTTCCGGTTTAGTCCGGGGCCATCAGTCGGGGTTAGTAGAGATATAATGTCATAGGAAATCATTTCGTTTTGTAACCTGACGATCTTCGCCACACGTAACAGCCGGGGCAAAACAACAACAGCTCACATCGCGATGAGCCCAGCATATATGAAAGCGTACAATACATTTGTCATGGCAGTGTATATATACAGTGTACAAAAGGAGATTCTTTGCTATTTGGCTTGGGGATTTCTTAATAGCTGTTCTTCAGAAAACTTTTCCATCGTTCTACAAAAGAACAGCTTATATCATATACGGGAGGGGGAGAGGGGATATCGCTGATCAGTTCCCATCGCAAGCACGCACCTTCATTACTGTCTGGCTTCGGCCAGTGTTTGTTCACCGCGCATCCGGTTCTGTGGTTCTCTGTCTCTCCCTGGAAAATCGATAGGATTTAGCTACAAAACCCTGTGTACTGCTTCCTTAGCAAATCCACTTCACGATTCCTGGCAACTATCGATAAATTATGCATAGTAAGAGCGACTAATAATAAATTTGTTGTCAAGACGTAAAGATCAGCTGTGTCCCAGTCAACAGCGTCGAGTGTTTCGGGAGCCTAACAGAAGCGAGGCTGTCGTCGCTAATGGTATGCAGTGAGGTCGCTACTGAGCTTCTGCTACCCACGACGCAGGCAATCACATCGGAAATTTTGCTATTCTGGATCATTAAACTTTGAAGGCGTTCGTACAAGTCCACATAGCAGATGAAACGAATCGCTAAAAATGGTTAATGGCAAAATATTATTAGTAAGGAAGATCGGGGATAATTGTTACAGCGTCAGTAAGTGTTAATTAAACGTATAGATAGGTTATAAACGACGTCGTGTTTTAAGCTTTGGATCAAAGACTGCAGCACATGATGTCGATTAGAGCTTCATCTCCACGTGTAATTATAAATTACAGGTGTTGTAACAACTTACCTCTGTAATAAATGGCCTTGACGTTCTCTCTGCTGACTGTGAATACAATTGAAAGCTGAGAATTCATCAATTTATCGAAACTTACTGCTTCAGCCAACCACAATTATTTCATTAATTCTTACTGATTACCAAGTGCTGTCAATGCGTAGGAAAACGGATGAAACAGGGAGTCAGTCTGGTAAGGAAAGCATCTTAAATCTGGATTCTGGACACTTCCCTCGTAAATGAAACGGAAATTTCTCTTGATGGATTTCGATTTGTTTCCATCCATGCAAGTCCTAGTTCGTAGCTCTTTAAGGCCGACAGAAAACCGTAGCAGATGAGTTAAGTTTGAATTTAACTAATTGATTGCCATCAATCAGTGGTAATAAACAAGTAACAGGTAAAATAAGTGAAAATAAATTGGCCGTGATATTCATAAATCAATGGCTGGGTACCCGGCGCTGCACAGGAAAGAATGGCTTTTATAAAAAGACTATATCAATTTGAAGAACAGAAATTTTATTTGTTTAAGAACACAATCATTGAGTTGATGCTAAGGATGCATTCCTTAATATTCTATAAGCTGTACAATTAAATTTAACTTTGTTTCATAAGAACCCAGCTTATTATTATCTTCAAAAAAGAATCATGAGAAAACATAAATTTTTAGAATTCCATAATGGTTATGTTTCAGCCGCCTTCTTTAGGAAAACTGAAAAAGTGCCCGACCAATACGAGACTGGTTTATAAGATGACGACAAACTATGTAGCAAACCAGTACATTAATTTTTATTCTTAGTTTTCAAAGTTATACAGTGCATGATATCAAAAACTGCCATTGGTGGCTCTCAAATTACTTTCAAGGCTGACTGTTGAAAAATTGAAATCTGTGGTCATTTCTAAGTTGAATGAGTACTGCAAAGCTGTAGTAGCTCTGAATCTTGAAAGGGGTGGCCTTTGTTGGCCTTTGGGGCCAGACTCTGATACCCTTGGATCCTGAGGTAGATGGCCTTTGTTGGCCTTTGGGGCCAGTCTCTGATACCCTTGGATCCTGAGGTACCTTCATTATAAGTTGAGGCTGCTAGGTCACCTATTTTGAATGAGTGCAAGCTTTTGAAAAACAGCCCTTGAAGGCCTCAAAATGGCCTTTAAGTCCAACGTGCAGTAGTTGAGAGTCTTGCTCAGCCTCTGAAGTACCTACACCAAAAATGTGGGGGCCTCTAGGGGCTACGGTTCGGCCATAAAGGAATAACAAACAAACGGGCAGCCACTTGAAAATATGTATTAGATTTAAGCTGCTGCTCGAAAGTCAGGCTTCAAGGAGTTAAACCCATCCGCCGAAACAACAGGTGCTAAATGGGAGTTCTGAGTACTTCTACATATGCACACTATCTGGTTACTTATTTGTACTCTTTCAGACTTGGGTTCGACCTGAACTGCAGATGCAAATTAGACTGGCCGAATGCTGTGACACCGATCGCTGCAGTTAGTTTAACAGACATGGAAAGAGTCAGGGTGGAGGTAGCGCTCCTGGCAGCTGTCACAGTGGCAGGACAGTTCTGTTGGTTGGGTGCTACAAGACCTCGGCCATTCGAGTGCATCAGCAGTAGAAAGGGGTGAAGAAAATGTCTGCTGTGATGTGGATTTGTGGTAGCACGCAACTGATGAAAGAAAGAGGAAAAGGCGGCTGGACCAGATAGTAAAAGTGCAGCCGCGATCAAACAATAGGCCAACTAACAGAGGCGATCCACGCCCAGTTCCGGCCCCACCTTTGAAAGACTGTTGCAACAAACGGATTGCAGCAGCGTGGGATGCCAGTGAGCGCATCCCCGATCGCAGTTACCAAGCCTAGCGCCGTGTACAAAGCACAGACCTGGATCAAGGCAAAAAGTGCAGTGTCCTCCTGTGTGGTCCCACCTGGTTAGCCCTCAGGGTTATAAAGTCAAATGTTTGGCCTCTCGAACCTTTGGCTTCTCTGTCACTTCGGCAACGCGTATCGGGCCTCTGTTCTGCACAGCCAGCTCCAAGGCGACACTGTTCGCACCCGCCGCGCCCACATAGCATGGTGGAGATTTCAGCCGTCTCTCTCGGCCGGTCCGGTCCGGTCCCTGGTTTTAGTCCAATTGAACAACTTTGATGGAATGAGACAGACGCTGTCGCCATCACCATTCTCTGCCGACCTCGCCTCGCCCAATACGTTGCGTAAGATATCAGTGACAATTTGGAACTAGCCTCCAGGTGGCCTATAGGTCTTAATAAAGTGGCCAGACAGTGAAAATATATGTAAGGATGGTCATTAATGAATCCAGTGAATTTTACTCGATGTTTCCATGGTTATTACTCCCAAGCTCTTGCAGTATGTAAAACTGGTAATGTCTTTTGTATGTTAACTGCGTATTCGGTATTCTTAACAATGAACATCAATTAAATGCATCCAAATACTTCATTTTAACCCTTTGACTTCCACCTAAGATGAATTTTCACCCCACTGCCTTCAAATCTGTATTACTCAGTACAGGTTGAGTCATAGAGGTTGTCACACACACACACACACAACAATACACTATCTTCCTTATTAATTTATTAGCTATTTCTAACGACAAACCCGTATATCGATTGAACCCCACGTGCTTGGGTAAATCTACACCTTGTTCAACCCAAATACTAACTGGCGCTTCTAGACCTGGGTGCGCGGTATAAGTCCGGCAGGAACCGGCATGGACTGTATGCGGATATTTAAGAAATTTGAATTAAATAATCATAATAATACAGATTTTTTATTAAAGATAAAAAGCTATTAAGAATTCTCGCAGTTTAACTTTCTGTTTGGATTTGCTTTCACAGTAAAACGTTACCTTCATTCTCTATCTTTCTATACAGATCTGCATATTATAAAAGAGTTTGTGCCACTGCATTCTGTACATCTTTACAATTCTGTTTTGCGTGTTTGGTAACAGAATTGTTGCAAAATGTAAATTTTTAAACGTTATTATTGATTTATTGGCGTTCTCCAACATGTTTGAGATAAACTTTCACAGTGCACTGAGATCAGTATGGGAAAGCGAGAACAATGATGTATTGCGAGGTTTATACATATTCTTTCTCTCGCACTAATCTTCAGTGAAATTACTGAAAGCGACGATATCTGTTTATGATTTCAATAGAAATTCAAATATCGATTTATGTTTTAATAGTTTGACAGCTGGCGTCGAGAAGAAAGAACAAACAAAATGTTTTTCCATTTTCTGAAAGATTTAAGAATGAAAAAAGTAGCCTCTATCTCGTTCTCTCTCTGTATCTCTCTTCTCTCTCTGTATCTCTCTCTCTCTTAGATATCTCTTCTCGAGATAAATATCTCTCTTAGTGCTATCTCTCTCTCCTCTCTCTCTTCTCTCTCTCTCGATCGCTATCATTCTCTCTGATAGCTCTGTCTCTCTCTCCTAGGGCTCTCTCTTCTCTCTGTCTCTCTCTCTCTCCTCTCTCTCTATCTCTTAGCTGCTCTCTGCTCTATCTCTGTCTCTCCTAGAGATCGTCTCTCTCTCAATCTCTCTCTCTCTGTACTGGATCTCTTTATCGTCGTCCATCCTCATATCTCTCTCTCTCTCTCTCTCTTCTCTGTCTCTGTCCTCTGTCTCTCTCTCTCTAGATGTCGATCGTATCTCTCTAATCTCTATCTGTCTCTCTAGCTCTCTCGCTCTGGGCTCGCTCTCTCTCTGTATTCTCTCTCTCTCTCTCTCTTGTCTCTCTTCTGTCTCTGTCTCTCTCTCTCTCTCCGTCTCTCTTGTCTCTCTATTCTCTCTGTCTGTCTTTTCTCTCCTTTCTCTCTCTCTCTCTCTCTCTCTCTGTCTCTCTCTCTCTCTCTCTGTCTCTCTGTCTCTCTCTCTCTCTCTCTGTCTGTTCTCTCTCTATCTCTCTCTCTCTCTCTCTCTCTCTCCATCTCTCTTCTCTCTCTCTTGTCCTGATATTATCGTCATTCATCTTCATCATCTCTCTGTTTCTGATTTTCTCTTCTTTTCTTCTCTCTCTCTCTCTCTCTTCTCTCTGTCTCTGTTTCTGTCCTCTCTCTCTCTCTCTCTCTCTCTCTTGTCTCTGTCTATCTCTCTCTCTCTGTCTCTCTCTCTCTCTCTCTCTCTCTCTCTCTCTCTCTCTCTCTCTTCTCTCTCTCTCTCCTGTTCTCTCTCCTTCTCTGTCTCTCGGTCTCTTTCTCTGTCTCTCTGCTCTCATCTCCTTCTCTCTCTCTCTCTCTCTCTCTCTCTCTCTCTCTCTCTCTCTCTCATAATATATATTTTTTTTTTCAGCCAATTTAAAGACTGCATTTGAAAAAAGAAAGAAAGGTGTAACTACTACCTTAAAAAGATGTATTAAAATGAAATAGTTCCTCGGTAGTTGTATGTGTTCGCATAGAAAGTCGTGTGCGTTCTTGAAAACCGAAACCCATTTTGTGTTGGGTGAGCGATTGGAGGATGGGGATAAACAAATGCCTGGCGGTATTATTACCATTAAGATAAAGCACTGTATTATTTCAGTGTCATGCTTGATCAGCCTCTTTTTCATTAATAGAGACAATTCGAAATACGTAATATGAAAAAGAAATAATTTAAATCTATAAATTGGAATTAAAATTTTGCCAAAAATGCTTATTTCAAAAATAACTGATCCTGCTCTGAAACAAACGAAGAGAGAATTCACCTCTCGTCGGTTCGTTCTGTGCGAGCGGCAGTTTGACAGTTAGGTGGATGTTTGCTGTCATTTCCACGAAATCTGGCTGATTTAAATTCCACATCAAACATCAGCTTCTGAAACGAGTGGTACCTCTCGGACGATCGGGAGAGAACTTAGGGGAGGGAGAACGCTGAAATAGACGACAATGTTAGATAATTATGTAAAAGTGAAAACTTTCACATGCTGTAATATCGTTTAAGTTTCAGGCAACGAAAAAAATAACTATTAATTTATTATTAAGTATTAATCATCAGTAGAAAATCCTTGTCCGGGGGCGCCTGAATGGATCTTTGGCAACAATGGCACTTCTAGCTGCGCTCTGTGCACGATAGCTGAAGTATACCCATCCTGACTCTCCTTTGCTAGCCTGTAGGAAACTGCAGAGAGGCAAATCCATAAGATTCTGAAGTTGCGTCATGTTAAATAGTCAATACGTAAATAATAAATCTTTTTTCAGCAAAACCCAGCAACAACGGGATATGAAAGTTATTCGTTTGTCCAAAAAGTATAGATAGTCGTAGAGTAATTCCCCCTTTTTTTTACTTAAAAATTAGAGTTAAAGTTGATCTGCGGATTACGTGAAGGTGTTCAAAGCTGATACCTCCTAGCATTTACACCTACTGTATGGAAAGTCATTTAGAATCTGTTTTAAAAGCCGCGGGCCGGCTAGACTTTTATTGCTTTGCTTGTTATTAAATTATAAAAAAAAAAAATTAAGATGTGAAACAGTTTATGGAGATTAATGAGTCATTCTGCTTCGACTGGCATCCGCGTGGCTCCACAAGATTCGGAAAACGAACAATACATCTTGACCAACTATTTGTTAAGCAAGAAAAAGAAAGCGCCCCCATAGTAAATCTATTTCCGGAACCAAGGATGAAGAAGCTGCAATGAGATACCAAACTCCAAGGCCTATATACTCTTAGAAAAAACAAAAAAAAAAACACGACAAAGAGAAACCGCATTTGACAGGATTAAAGTTCATTGAGTCCAAAACCCTGGTATCACCGCAAATGTTGTTACGACAGCAAAGGCGTCGATTCAAATGAATCCTGGCATCAGTTCGGTTTTAGCTACGGCATCAATGGAGCCAAATCAAAACAGAAGCAGCCACGAATAACCCGGTGATTAATTTATCGAAAGCGCAGAGATAACACCAGAGCTTAATTTTCTTCGTAATGATCTAACAGCTCTCAAGACGGGCGCAGAGTTCTCCACTTCTTCTCACCGGTTGCGAGAGACAGATGCAACATTTTCGAGACAAAAGAGGTTACCGTGTCTAGCATGATTAATGTTAGGCGGAGAAAGAAATATGTTTGTGATGAGCGATGTACCTTAAATTAACTTGACCTTTTCACTTGCCTCAAATATAAGCGCATCTAAGGATGCACAAAGCTGGAGTGAAGTACACTTATTTTCTCACGTTTTAAGGGGATTCTGTTTAATCTATGTATCTTCTAACATCCACACGCCAATATACACGTGATTACCTGCACAAGATGATAGATCACAATTATGGCCGTTAGTGTATATATCACTAACTAACTAACATATTTACATCCACGTCAGAGTTGTGGGATTAATTAAAGAAATTATAGTTTCTTCATTGAATTAAACAACTAATTAATTAAGTTGGCAGAAAAACGAACAAATTCACAACCCTTGACCTGAATTAATTATTTCTGTAGATTACAAATTTTGGCGATAACTTACCGACTGAAACAGAGTTTCGCGGGACGTTTACCGCTAACTTCTCATCAGCGAAGGAACTCGCGAATGGGCGTGCGCTTGGCAGTCGTCAGTCACAACGCTGCTAGCACGCGAACTGGGGACTAGCAACAGGGGGCGCTCGGCGCGCCCGCCAGATAGCTCTGTTCCTAGCCTCCTTTCACTATAAAGCATGAATTATATTGCTACCAGTGAAACTGACGGGTAACATTTGCATTAATAAATTCATCCACTTTTATTGGGAGGATCCGTCGTTTCCTTCCTGCATCAGGAGACATTGGACAGCTCTCTCTCTCTCTTTCTCCCTCTCTCTCCATCTCCATCTCTCTCTCTCTCTCTCTCTCTCTCTCTCTCTCTCTCTCTCTCTCTCTCTCTCTCTCTCTCTCTCTCCTCCTCCTCCTCCTGATACAGCTCCCTCTAACAGCGTATGGCCTCTCCCATTTCGCTGCTCCGAGTCTGGATCGCCATCGTCCTTGAAGATGGTCATGGCTGGATGCCTCCCAGTCAACTGCTTTGGTGGTGATAGCGATGCTTTGCTGCCTTCGTCCATGGTCCTTCTCGATCGAGCTCCAGCGGCGGGTCCCCAGCTGCGAGATAACAACAATTCCGCCACACGTGGCCTCGAAGAGGGGTTCTCTTGTTAGAAAGCTTGAGGGATGAGACAAATTACGAAGGATACAAGATGATCAAATCAGCAGCAGCGCAAGACGGCCCGACGCTTGCACATCTTTAGCGAGACAACCGGCTTCGGTGGTTATCCACATTCTCTTAATGGTGAAATACTGTTTCGTAACAGGCGGAATTTTTCTGCCCATTTAGATATTTAAAAAAGGACTCTCTTCGTTATGGCGAAAATCCTGCAAACCGAAGGATGTCTGCACAGTTTCTAGACCCCTGATGAAGATTTGCTACCATAGATTTTAGTTCTCCGCCTTCCCAGCTTCACGCATCGAAGAACAAACACAGGTGCTATTTTCTCGGTAAGGACGTGATTAGAACACCGTCCGGCTGCTGCAGCTGCTCTCTCTGCTCTATAGTATTACCACTCGGCTGCATTATCGCAGTTACAAAGGTACCAGCTTTCGTGTGGTTAAAGAGTTATACATGGTCTTGGCCTTGGCCTCAGCTGTCTCCGTGATGTCAGGGATGAAGCTTATAGATGTTTTTGGAGGACGAGAACGAGTTTACAGAAGGCACTGTCCCTGCTAATATACTGGGCGGTGGAAAGTATCGTTAACTTGCTCAAATCACAGAGTGATATTAGTTCGGTCCGTCCATCAGGTAAACAAAAGCCCATTCTTAATGAAGACACTCTCCTGTTCTTCCATGAAACAACGGTATACGATATGATGCTTCCACTTGCTTGAAATCCTCACTATCTCTCGCTTAAAACGTGACTTCTGTGCGTCTACCGGAAGCCTCTCTGAGGTGCATGGATCTACTCAGAAAGCTCAGAGAGTCTTAATGTCGATACAGAGCGAGAAACAGCCCTAAATAAATTATCTCTTGGAGTGCATATTCATTAAATAGCGATTTAAAAAAAATCATTAAAATCTACATGTTAGTGTTTTATACAGTTTTCATAATTTAATTTTAAGATATTTTTCGTAAAAAAATACTTTTTTTTTTTCGTAATCGTGTAATTAAATTTTTAAAAAAATCTCTTTTCACCAGAAGAAAATTTTAATTTAAATTATTTGAAAATGTAGAGATTCTTGTAGAAGTTCAGGGGTCGGTCTCGACCTGTTTCACGTAATTACTGCCAATAGGATGAGTCCATATTGATTCTCGTGTTGAAATAACTGGGGAGGAATCGCAAATATTACGGCGATTCACCGTAACATTGTACACTGAGCAGTAACTTTACTTCAGAAACTGCTGGCAAATTCCCCATCAGCGTCTGCGAAAGCTGAACCTTTTGCTGGGTGTCTTGCCGCACTTTATCTGACATGAGGCCCCCGCTCAGGCCCCTGATCTGGAATAATCGAGTCGTCTTGGTAACGCGCACCCGTCTCAGAAAACACCGGTGGAAAAAGATACAAATGGAACCGACGGCAAAGATTCCTCAGAGTTAAATATACGGAAAAATACACGATCTTTTAAAGGCATCATTTTATCTGCTGCTGCCCGTGTCCGTGCAGCTGCCAGTGTTTGCTGTGGCACACCAGGGATGCTCCGGGTACTATTACAACTTTCCCACTTCAGCCGAGTTTCGCTTGAACGCCCCCTTTTGGCATAATTAGAAAAAAGAAACAAAAAAATTTTTTTTTTCTCTCCTACGAGTTCCAAAGATAAACACTTCTAATTACGAAAACCTTCTCGGTGCATATGTTAAAAAGTGGTGAAAAGAACGATTTCTTTACAATAAGCGCGTCGATCGTTTTAGCCGAACCACTCGTTATCGCTACAAGGGCATTAGTTCAAACTAAAGGTTCCTTTGATCTTTGGAGAGTCGCTACCAACTTGGCTACCGCGCAGCTCCATTAAGGACATAAACATCGGAAAACTCTCTCTCTCTGTCTGTCTCTCTCTCTTTCTCACACGAAACTCTGTTGATGTTTTGCTAAAGTCTTTTTCGACTGTGATAAATATCCTTGTAAAGAAACTAGAACTAGTGAGGTATAGACAAAACATCCATTGGCTGTACAGCACAGGAGAGTTTTCGATTCCCAATCGTGTAAAGTCGTACGGCACCTGGCTGCTGTCGATACTTCTTGAGGCGCTCCTACTTGAGTCTTGTAGATAAATACATATATGTATATTCGCAGAAATATCTTTTTGTCCTTTTCAATTTATCTCTTTCGTTAGATGGTCGATTGGAAAGCTTGTCGAACTACATTTTATATCAAATATAATTTATTAATAATTTACATCTGGGTAAGAAAACAATGCTGAAATTTATGATTATGTGTGGGCTTGCATATTTCCCAGACTGAGTAGGCTCCCTTGAGTTTCTCAACAGTTGTATGACTAGTAATATGCGCTCACACTGTATACACATATTCTGGTTAGCTTCTGCTTATCTGGGAATATTTTTCTTCCCCACCTCTTGTCATTAGAAAAATATTCTCAAGCCAGGAGTATTCTGCCTACGCAATTTGCCGGGCAAAAAGATCACCAGCGGCGATAACTCGCTAAGGAAGGGCGCAAAATTACCGAGATATATGAATTCTTCTTGCTGCTCTTAGTATCCCGCCGCCAGATACAGATAAGTTTATAAATGTCCTACATACTTATAGTTGGACTGTATGCTGAAGACATTTTCTAGGGATATTTGAAAGCACGTTAGGCGGCCACAATCTTATAGTGACTGCAGGTTTGGGGTGACAGAAGTCGGTTTCGAACCCGCGGCTAAGTCGTCTTGTCGAAAAGGTTCGCCCCAGTGGTTCAGCAGAATGAAGAGTCGCGGGTTAGAGACCAGCTGACGGCGCCGATGTGATGGCGTCAGTAGACTATACTAATAGTATAGTAGTGGATAACTGCAATTGTTTCCGAATAATTCTGGTGGGGGGGGGAAGGAAAACCCTATAGGGGTACGACGATGATCTGGATAGTTTTAGAGCGGGGGGGGTCTAACCCGTACGATGATCTGGATAGTTTTAGAGCGGGGGGGTCTAACCCGTAGGAGGCGGACAGTCGGCTCTGTCAAATACAGGTACCAGCTGTTTCAGGCAGCCACGCCCATCCAGTCCCTTCATGTCCCCCACTCCTCGCCCTCCGAAACCTCAAAACTGGGGCCCGCCACCGGGCTCGTCGGAACCTTGCGACCGGGTCGTGGCTGGAAGAAATCGGCCTGGTGCGGACAGTCCCCGTTAGGGCTCCGGTAGCGGCTGCCTGCCGATCGGGGCTAACCAGGCGGCTTTCGTCAAGCGATTGGCCAAGGAAATAGACAACCGAGCGACGCGGGGGGGGGGGATTAGCGAGAAGACCCTGATTTACGGCCCTAGAAGGATCGCTTTTGACAGCGGCTGTCTTTGAAAGGAGACCCGTCTGCGCGACAGCCCTACTGACTCCACCCGGGATAAATCAGTACAAAGGGGCGCGGGTGAGATGCGAAGTTTTGTTGCGGGTGTAATTTACGTCTTGTTGTCAGGGCAGGTGTGCGGCACTGTGCTTTTCGCCGTGTTTCCAAGCGCTAACTTCCCCTCCGTGTCGGCTTTGCCTTTCAGGGTCAGTGGTTGATCTGCATAGAGCGAACTTTGCGAGGGTACCGGGTACTAAAAAGGGAGAGCAAAGGGGCGAGCTGAAAATTCCGGACGATGGCAGTGGTTTTCCACGGACGAAGGACGAATTCTGGCGTGCAAACAGCAAGCCTCGAAAGTGTGTGGAGGCTGAGAGAGAGAGAGAGAAATGACGTCAGTACAGAGAGAGAGAGAGAGATATTAAGTCAGTACAGAGCGAGATGACATCAATACAGAGAGAAATATGACATCAGTACAGAGAGAAATGACGTCAGTAGAGAGAGAGAGATGACGTCAGTACAGAGAGAGATATGAAGTCAGTACAGAGAGAGATATGACGTCAGTATAGAGAGAGATGACGTTAGTACATAGAGAGAGATATGAAGTCAGTACAGAGAGATATGACGTCAGTAGAGAGAGATATGACGTCAGTACAGAGAGAGAGATATGAAGTCAGTACAGAGAGAGATATGAATTCAGTACAGAGAGAGATATGACGTCAGTACTGAGAGAGATATGACGTCAGTACAGAGAGAGATATGACGTCAGTAGAGAGAGATATGACGTCAGTACAGAGAGAGATATGACGTCAGTATAGAGAGAGAGATGACGTTAGTACAGAGAGAGATGACGTCAATACAGAGAGAGATATGACTTCAGTAGAGAGAGAGAAATGACGTCAGTACACAGAGAGATATTAAGTCAGTACAGAGCGAGATGACATCAATACAGAGAGAAATATGACGTCAGTACAGAGAGAAATGACGTAAGTACAGAGAGAGATATGACTTCAGTAGAGAGAGAGATATGACGTCAGTAGAGAGAGAGAGAGATAGAGAGAGTGGGGGTCGGTGATTGAAATCAAAGTAAGATCCATGAAATAATAGCTGAAGTAGTAGCAGACCGAACAGATTCTCTTATGATCACTGGAAATGTCACCGACTCAATAATAGATGAATAAAATATACTATTTTTATTGTAAATTAGTCTCATATAAACTCAAACAGCCAAACATCTTTGACGCTACTGTAGACAGAAGCCTAAAAAACCCAAAGAACTCGTCCTCTGCCAACTTATAGATGGATTTCATTCGGTTTTTATCAAAATTCTATCAGCGAAGAAAAACACAGGAAATACTTAAGTAAAAAAACCCCAGACGTTGTGCTTGGTTTGAGTGTAGCTAAGAACTGGTCGTGAGGGGGCGTAGAGATCACTAGACAGCGGTGCATTAACCTAGAAAAGTACCGAACAAACCAAGAAGTCAGCGGTCCTCTGCTTCTGAGAAGCATTTATTCTTGACATTTAATTCAGCAGTCGGTGATAGATCAAGACAATTAATGCGATTTTCAAAAATACCGGTACCCTGCAGATTAAGTTAAAAGAAAATGCCGACCTTACAAAACGAACTGACCAAATTAACCAGCACGTGGCATCAGCCATCACTCTCCTCCTCCCTCGTATCTTTTAAACAGGGACGTCAGTTACTGCGCACCTACCATTTCTTTTCCAATTTATTCTCTTTACTTCCAAATATGAAAGCCAAATCAATGAAGGATTTCTTTTGCATTACTTCCGCTTATTAAAACACATTAATGTTTTATAAATTTACAATCCAAAACACTTTCTTTGCCCTTTATCGCATCCATTTTGATGTGTGCCAGCGCGTGCTCTTAGAAACAACCATCTTAATTTCTTCTTTATATGTATAATTGTTTATTTTAGTTGCTTTAATTTAATTCTGGTCAGGTTACTTTGAATATTTTACCGTATGAGCAAAAAAACAAAAGAACGGATGTCGTATTTTCCCCATTATGACGTCATCATTAAGCGGTGGCCTGGTGACCGAGTCTGTATTGTCGCCAAACGTCTTATTCGTCTCGTTACCTGGGCCCGGGGTAGCGTCTCCCCCCCCACCCCCACCCCCGTTTGTCTGTGTTGTTTTGTATCAGACGATGGGCTGGACCAACTTGTTCGCATGGCGACCATGCAACGGACGGATCTTGGATTCTTTTAATTCTTACGATTTTTCCAAAGTGTAACAAAGCCAGCCGTCTGCCCTGAATTCTTTGCATCCTCTTCCATTACGTAACTTGAAGATGAAGAGATCCTTATAGCGCCATGGGCAGAATTAACACGTTTAAGACTAGACATATCCGAAGGAAATAAATACCATTCACCAACGCCATCTATCTTCTCTACAGTCAACTAAACACTATCAGAAACATACCAGTAGTAGATCCTCGACCTTACAGCGCATCATCGCTAAGGTGAAATGCTGAAATCCTAATAAGCATTTTAGATACATTCTTTATAATTATTCATAAACGTTTATACAGCAACATTGACTGTTACTCTCCGATTTCAGAAAGTTTACTAAATCCTTCCAACATCATGTAATTATTTTCAGATGTCATTTGATGCTTAGATGATGATGATGATGATAATAATAATAATAATAATAATAATAATAATAATAATAATAATAATAATAATAATAATAATAATAAGAATATAATAATAATAATAATAATAATAATAATAATAATAATAATAATAATAATAATAATAATAATAATAATAATAATAATAATAATAATAGTTTAATATATATATCAAATTTAAAAAAAACCCAAAGTTTTATCGCTTAGGTTTTGATTTCGTTAATATTTAAAATTTCTTAATTGTGATTCCCGATAAATTTGTTTTTAAAAATAAAAATGTAATTTCATAAAGCGCTAAAGCCAAAATCAGAAATAAATTTAAGAACGAGAGAGAGAGAGAGAGAGAGATATATGATGGTATGGGCAAGTAACATAGAAAACAAATCCTTTTCTGGTAGCACGTACAAGGTATTGATTAATTTCAATCAGTAATCCCAACACTGACAACCTGTGTGTCTCAGACAAATTTCAAGGTCAGGTTACAGTATCAGTTAATTTCAAAGAGACGCCATGTCTTTGATCTTGGAGAGAACACGAAAGGACGCGCAGTGAGGAGTCTCAGCGGCGATGGGGCTGCAGATACAGCCGCGTATTACTCCCTGGTGGAGCTTTCTGTACATAGTCGCAACAAATTGATCGACTTTAACCATTTGCAAAAACAAAATATATTCGATTTAACATTTGCACGAATATTTGAAATGCACATTCTGAATAACTTACCCAAGGCTCATGACAGCACTGTGTCACCTTTGAGGGAGTTTTCTTCTTTTCTTTTTAGAAACCAAAGTTTTCGGTCCTGAAGATAAGTATCCCGCCTGCGGCTACAGAGGGGCTGTGTGTACTGCAGTGTTTGTCTCCGCCAAAGATTCCAGTCCCTGCCAAACCTGACAGCGATCGGTCGGCCTTCGACAACTGTACATTTGTTTTAAGAAACCTTCTACCACTATTCTCTAATTCTCGGGCGCCCACACACACACACACACACACACACACACACACACACACCACACACACACACAAACACACACACAAACACAAACACACACAAATACAAACACACACACAAACACAAAAACACACCACACACACAAACAAAACACACACACACACACAAAGACAACCACACACAAATACAACCACACACAAACCAAACACACACACACAAATCACCACACACACACACAATACAACCACACACAAATACACCACACACAAACACAAACACACACAAACACACACACACAAAAACAAACACACACACAAACACAAACACACACACAAACACAAACACACACACACAAATACAACCACACACACACAAATACAACACACACACACACACAAACACACACACACACAAACAATACAACCACACACAAACACAAACACAACCACACACACACAAACACAAACACACACAAACACAAACACACACACACACAAATACAAACACACACACAAAACACAAGACACACACACAAATACAAACACACAACACACAAATACAACCACACACAATACAACCAACACCAACACAAACACACACAACAAATACAACACACACAACCACAATACAACCACACACAATACAACACACCAAACACAAAACACACAACAAACACACACACACAAACACAAACACACAACACAAACACAAACACACACACACAAATACAAACACACACACCAAATACAACAACACACACACACACAAATACAAACAACCACACACCACACAAACACACACCACACACAAACAACCACCACAAAACACAAACAACAACACAACACACACAAACCAACACACATACAAATACAAACACACACACACACACAAATACAACCACACACACAAACACAAAGACACACACACAAATACAACCACACACAAATACAAACACACACACACACACACAACACACACACATACAAATACAACACACACACACACAAATACAACCACACAACAAACACAAACACACACACACACAAATAAACCACACACACAAACACAAACACACACACACAAATACACCACACACACAAACACAAAGACACACACACAAATACAACCACACACACAAACACAAACACACACACACAAATACAACCACACACACAAACACAAACACAAATACAAATACACACACACACACAAAGACACAAACACACACACAAAGACACCAACCACACCACAAACACACAAATACAACCACACACACACATGCACATACAAATACACACACACACAAAGACACAACCACACACACACAAACACAACCACACACACAAATACAAACACACACACAAATACAACCACACACACACACCCACACATCTCGACTGTGTGTGTCTGGGTGCCGTGATTCGTTCCAGACGGCCCCCGCTCTACATTCCCACACCTGTTCTCTCGGCTCTGTCTGATTTATCTAGCTGCAGTCTTGCACGCGTCTTTTATTCCGTTTCCAAACATCTCACTGTAGAGGCGTTGTCGTGTTCAGTCAGTGATCGCCGAAACTCGCCCCCAGAGAGGCTGATCTAAACAAAATGAAGTCCATCTGTAATGTGACACCCCCATTCAATCGGTGCTGCTGTCTGTCGGTATCGGTGAATCGCCTGGTCAGAGCGCATTCACTATTACTACTATCACCCTTTTTCCCCTTTTCTAACCCTGCCACTTTTGGGTCGAACAGTTACTTACAATAGTTACATTATTACAGCAGCATTCAGCAAGCGCGAGCTTAGTGTCGTCGTCGTTGATAGAACAGAACCAAGAGTAAACCTGTAGAGAAAAGGATGTTTAAGATACGGCAGTCGTGAAAAAGAAAACAGCATCTTACCCCTCTATTGGCAGTACACAGAACCGCACTAATCATGGGCTTCTTTCACTTTACAACAGAGACCAGCGGCTAACTGATCTACAGAACACACACTAAGCATATTTTTCATGTCAAAATCGATCGGTGTTTACTGCCTTGTTAACTCGCACTGGCGCTTATCACATTAGCACCTGTCATTTCAGGGTAATCTGTAACCAGAAAAGGGCAGAAGAAGAGAGTGCCACTACTAGTTAATAACCACACTAACTTGAATGAGGCAATTCGAACGGTAAGAAATGTTTTATGAGGAAAGAGCGCAAAATCGCACCAATTCGTGTGATAAGATTTTGCTTTTAACAATATCTCTGAAAAGAGTATCTGTAGTGAGAGAGAGGAGAGAGAGAAGAGAGAGAGAGAGAGAGAGAGAGAGAGAGAGAGATGGGGAGAGAGAGAGGGGGTGAGGTGAATGAGAGAGAGAGAGAAGAGATGGGGAGAGAGATAGGGGGTGAGGGTGAATGAGAGAGAAGAGAGATGGGGAGAGAGAGAGAGGGGGTGAGGGTGAATGAGAGAGAGAGAGAGAGATGGGGGAGAGGAGAGGGGGTGAGGGTGAATGAGAGAGAGAGAGAGAGAGAGATATGATGGGGAGAAAGAGAGAGGGGGAGCGTGGTGAGGGGGTGAGGGAGGTGATATAAGCATCTATATATATTTATAATGTATAAATCTAAAATATTTTCCTGTTTTAGGAATATCTACGCTGTTTTAATGTCTTCTGTCACTTGCGCTATTAAAGTGTTTCGCTCAGTCGATTTCTGGAGAAATTTGCAGATGTTCTTCAAAGGTCACTGACCCTGAAAAGCAGCAGCAGAGAGGGAAATAGGTACCAGGCATTGGTGGCAGTAAAACAAGTGTTCTACCTTCCCCCGTAATGAAGTGAAGCTGTCATTTCTTACGATCCTGTAAAATTGTCTTTATTTTCACAGCAGAGAAGTTTCCCCGGTTCTCGAACTTGAAGCCCCTCTGTCGGGTGGCTCTACTCTGTGTAAAGCTTCGAGTCTTTGTGATACAAGACACGGGTTGCTGGTTATAAGTCAGCGATCAGAGCGAGGCCTGTACCGTTTGAGGGATCTCTGCTTCCGGCAGTTGGTTGTCAGGCAGCTCGGAGCAGGGTTCCTTCAAAGGCGTTAAGCTGGCTGGTGGTTAGAGTCCCGCCATGTGAAGCGGGTAAAGTTCCGGGAATAAAGAATGGGGAGGGGTGGGGGCAGCCCTCCTCTTACTAACTCAGCCGTCTACAGTCAGAGATATCTGGCGGAGCGCCCAACTCCAAGCGTGGCGACGACAGCGCGCGCCAACCCTGCCGGAGTCTAGCAGGGGTTATTCCCCATAACGGAACGCCGACATACGGCTGGCGAACGACAACTCGGTATGGACCGAACTGAATCTTTTCCCTCTCTCTTTTTCAGGAGAGCTGTGCATTGATTTTCCCGGCGGGCACACACCACACACCACACACACACACACCACACACACACACACCACACCACACGCACACACACACCACACTCACACACACACACCACACTCTCACACACACACCACACTCACACACACACACCACACTCACACACACACAACACACCATACACACCACACACCACACACAAACACACACACCACACTCACACACACACTCACACCACACACCACACACACACACCACACTCACACACACACACACCACACCACACTCACAACACACACCACTCTCACACCACACACACACACACACACACCACACTCACACACACACATACGCACACACACCACACTCACACACACAAACACACACCACACACTCACACACCACACACACACCACACACACACACACCACACTCACACACACACATACGCCACACACCACACCTACACACACCCGGCCATCTTCACGCGGTGAGCAAATAGCCTCCTTCCTACAAAAAATTTATTTACAACAGATGTCGACATTTTATTAAACGAAATTCCGCCCTCAACCTACTTTTGGCGATCAATAAGCTATCTTGCGATGCCGGGCGACATTCTACATCGTAGGAGATCTAATTTTAAAATGTGCCGGAGATTATTAAAGATGAACCACCGGAGGAACTTCTTCTTGGTTCCCCTTAATCGCCATTACGTGTCGTCGGCCGGTGAGCCACCCTGACCTCTCTCCCGACCTAGCGTTGTTGTTTTTGTTTTTTTTTAATAAAAAGGGAGGTAAGCACTGCTTGCATCTTAGCTACCCCTCAAAAAAGAGCCTGACCGTACGTACGTGACTTTTTCGTTACCCGGGGCGAATACCTCACGCCTTTCCCTCCGTCTAGCTCCTCAGACCTCGAAAGTCGGGAGAGGATTCCCCCCAAGAAGGAGGTCCCCGTTCAAAGACGATACAGGTGTTACGTTAGACCGAGAACTTGACAGGTCTATCACCTAGGTGTCTAATTATTGTTTATTTCTTGAACCACCGCAGAACTAACGCAAGTCGCGTGGTGCTTGGAATTCCTGACGACGTATATCGCTCATATCTGTTTGGAAATACGAAAAATCACTCGGCTTTAATGTTTAAGAAAGAAGTCAGTAATCGGCAGTTACAACTCAGCTCACGTTCTTAGGAGTATATCTTCTTTGGTCCTCTCATAAAATTAAACAGATCGATCGCGAATTCCCACCACCCGAAGTTACATCGGCGGCTGCTGGAGTTGTCTGTCTGCAATAACCCACTCGAATCAGCCCCGGTCCCCGATCAGACCGGCAGACAGACGCAAAGCCCTTCGAGCCTTCGGAGCAACGACAAGATCCGCCTTATCGCTCAGCAACGTCGCGATGGCCCAGGGAGTTAATACGGCGGAGGCTGGTAGCTGGACTATCGGGAAGATGCCATAGAGTTGAAAAAAAAGAAAGAAAGAAAAGGCTCTTTGTACGTCTAGAATCTTTTATGGCTGAGCTGTTGATGCATTGATAGGTAATAATGCTTGATCAGCAGTGTAGAAGGCTTCTGCGATTAGACCACTGTAGCAGAACTTGGTTTGTTTTCTTCTTCCCACGACGAGTTGCGCACGTCTTCGGTTTCCGTCAGTCAAAGGCCTGCCACCGCAGCTAAACGTCTCTCTGCGCCTCGAGGGACGCGATCGGCTACCGTCTTGGAGGGTATCCACTATGATGCTTCCAGGAAGTCTCAGCAAGATCTTCCAGCCTTTTCATAAACCTGCTGAACTGCATAAATTATAAGTATAGGCTTAGCGATCTAATTACAACGGCAAGTGGAAACGTATCTACCAATAAGCAGCGGAACAGGACGGAAACTTCGTGTCTCTCTGATTTTTCCAATCTTAAGGGCAAACAATCGGCGTCTGGAAAAACTACCCTAACCTTAGTACCCTGCTGCGAGCAGACTGACCCCCGCCTCGCTGCCATCGCCCACTTTCACTCGCAATATACGCTCACGAATTTTGTCAACCCAAATAAATTTGAGAAGATGAGGAGTCTGAGTTACGGATACATTTGTAAATCAATTCTTTGGCAATAAAGAGTGCATCGACCCTGTAAAGCACCAATACTGTCCCTAACATTTCGAGTTGAGCTTCTAACTATTTCTATTGTTTGTTGTTTGTTTTTTTAAAATCTGAATCTTCAGAAGAGACGATGATAAAGATAAAGTGCTAAGAGTACGCAGAATGATGTACATGTTACCTGCTCGGAATTCGTGAGCGAGGCCGTGTGGTCTTAATCTAATCAACTCCAGGTAATTTAAACAAATATCGTCAAATCTAACTTCAAAGGTTGTTTACATAAAATCATGACAAATTCTAAATTAAATTTTAGCAATGTTTTTTTTTTCCAATTTCATTGCTAAAATAAACTTCATTAACTGTAACCCTTTCACGGAATTTGGATTATATATATTTATGGAGTAAGAGATGTGCGTGCTTAACACTATTGCTAAGCGAAGTCAGGTGCGTCTTTTAAGTATGCACCATTTGTTACTTTGACCAAACCTTAATATAGCTTCTGCGATTTTCAATCGATTACTGGAATAGAACAACAGTGAAATAAGCGGGCGATTTCTTAATGTGAAGTGGAGAAGCCTAGACTGACTCTTTAGAATCTCGGAGTTCTTAGCGCGGGAATGGTAAACTCAGTTACACCCCCTGGTTTCTACAGATGATGGTCCACTGATCGGGGCCATGTCTGGAACCACGTGTTTTTCTCGTAGAAGGAAACCTCGTTACGTTCTGAGCTTTAAATGGACTAACTGATGGATTCTTGCTGTTGTTGTTGTTCGAGACGTGCAACTATAAAGTTCGGCAATGAGGTCGTTCACGGGAAGGCCACTGAACGGCTGAGGTTGAAAGTTCGAGTTCGAATTCCAGTCGGGACCCGCTCGGTTCGGTGAATCTCCCTAACCCGGTTTCTTCTTGCTCTTCTTCACGTTGGGGGGGGGGCTTTCTCAGAGGTTTCCTCCAACATCTAAAAAACAAAAAATTAAAAGAGCTTTGGTGGGAATCATGTGGCGGAGATTCTGCGTGTGATTCTCCACTGACGTACACATCGAACTCCGACCTCACCTGGCCAGGCTGATCGCATCTTCCCCTCTTGAAAGATCGCTGCCCTTAGACCTCGAAGTCAGGACGGGTTTCTGCAAAAACAAAAAAAAAACCATACAGTTTTTAAAACTGCTCAGGCGACGGTGTTTGTTTAGTAATAAATAAACAGACCAGAGATAACCTGTGGCCATTTACATGCAAGAAGTCAATTGCAGGTAAGTCTGATACAGAAGACGAGGACAACCAGCCCAGGGTTGTTGAGTGCTTTCCGTATTTTGGCCATTGAAGCGAAGCGAAAAGACTTTGATGCGATATCTGGTGGGTGGGTTAGGAGTCAGAATAGAAATTATTATAGAAAAACAAACAAACACATTCAATGTTTATTTTAATCAGGAAATTACTGTAGCTATGTAAGTTTCAAGTTTAATGTTTGAAACCAACCGAAGAATTTGTTTTCTACGCTCTCTTTCGAAACGTGGGACAGGTTGAAACAGTTTACTATAATGTATTAGAGAGACGGAATATATTAAAGTAAATAAACCAGGTGTTGAAAATGTACTGGGGGGAGAGAGAGAGAGAGAGAGAGAGAGAGAGAGAAGAGAGAGAGAAGAGAGAGAGAGAGAGAGAGAGAGAGAGAGAGCTGGAGAGAGAGAGAGAGAGAGAGAGAGAGAGAGCGAGAGATTGAGAGAGAGAGAGAGAGGAGGAGAAGAGAGAGAGATGGAGAGAGAGAGAGAGGGAGAGCTCTTGAGAGAGAGAGAGCGCTCCGCGAGCGAGAGAGCGAGAGAGCTCGCTCTCGAGCTTGGCTAGAGAGCTCGAGAGCTCTGAGCGGCGCGCTCTCTCTCGAGAGCGCGCGCTCGCGCGAGCATCTCGCTCGCGCGCGCGAGCTCGAGCTCAGCGCGCTCGCGCGCGCGCGAGCGCTGCCGAGCGCGCTCTCTCGCTCTCGCTCGCCGAGCGAGCTCTCTAGGCTTAGAGCTCTCGCCGCGAAGCCGCTCTCTCGCGAGCTCGGCGCGCCCAGCGCGGTATCCTCAGAAATGGCTGCTTTTATATTCGTTCTCACTGGTCATGCGAACCGAAAGAAAGAAGGACCAAGTTTGAGGTTGGTTTTTATTTATAATTTGAAGAAAGATGGATTTTTTAGTGCATTTTTATGCTATTTTTTTCACTGATAAATGTACTAACGTTCTAAATATGACCCATAAGTGAATAAACCGTTCCTTCAATTAACCCTGCAGAATTCCCGTTAAACTACAGATGGCAAGATATCACCGACAGGCTGGTCATCTCCTCATCACGTGGGCCATTATGTAATGGTGGATGTTCGACCATGATGGATTCTCTCGATGAACAAGATCGGTTAATAGATAACCCACATTATGGGAGCGATCAGTAAATAAATTGGTATGGGCGGCCTGAGAGAAAAGTTAACTGACCGTGTGTCGGTTAACTTTCGCTTTAGAAGACAGGATGACATATATTTCAATACTTTTCTTAGGTGGATAATTACATGAAAAATGTTCGCTCATTCCGGATCTTCGGCTAATACAAACCCAAAGCGAAATAGAATTCTCCCATTTTTTAAAAAAACTTTTACCTATTAGAGTATAAATTGAAAGTAAAAACCGCTAAAGTTACCCGCTTGAAAAAAGAAACAGTTTTCCTAGATAATAATGAAATTATTTTTTGATGTGAGCAATAATAGAATTTTTTTCAATAATTATACATTAGTGGAGCGATTATCCGGCTTATTTGATAACGATTAAGGATACAAAAGATATTTTCAACAAATTTGTTGTAATGTCTTCCTAAATTGGATCTAAGAAGCCCATTACACTAGATATTTCCACCTAATTCAGCCTTATTAAAAGTCTTTCCAGGTTTTCTCTAAGAAAATTACCTGCAGTCAGCTGATTGGTCGATTTTAGCCGATCAAGGAAATGAACATAACCTCGGCACTAGCGGGAAGCAGGCTGGCTCTTGATCACGCACAAAGGCAAAAAAGGGGAAGTTTGCACATTTAGTTCATAGAAGCGAACACGAATTCTCGTTGTTTTTGTTGTTATTCACACTGAAGATCGACATTAAATATGAAGGACAGGATTGTTGTTGTTGTTTAATGCGGTCGTTAGATTTCTTGTCAGGACTGCTAGCAGGTCAAATATACAGGTGCATCTCAAAAAATTAGAATATCATGGAAGAGTTCGTTTTGTTTCCGTAATTTAATTCAAACAGTGAAACTTTCATATATTCTAGATTCATTACACAGAGTGAAATATTTCAAGCCTTTTTTTTTTGTTTTAATTTTGATGATTATGGCTTACAGCTCATGAAAATCAAAAGTCCACTATCTCAAAATATTAGAATATTTCATAAGATCAATAAAAAAAAAGGATTTATAATATAGAAATGTCGAACTTCTGAAAAGTATGTTCATTTATGCACTCAATACTTGGTCGGGGCTCCTTTGCACGAATCACTGCATCAATGCGGTGTGGCATGGAGGCGATCAGCCTGTGGCACTGCTGAGGTGTTATGGAAGCCCAGGTTGCTTTGATAGCGGCCTTCAGCTCGTCTGTATTGTTGGGTTTGGTGTCTCTCATCTTCCTCTTGATAATAACCCATAGATTCGCTATGGGGTTCAGGTCAGGCGAGTTGGCTGGCCAATCAAGCACAGTAATACCATGGTCAGCAAACCAGTTGCTAGTAGTTTTGGCACTGTGGGCAGGTGCCAAGTCCTGCTGGAAAAGGAAATCAGCATCTCCATAAAGCTTGTCAGCAGACGGAAGCATGAAGTGCTCTAAAATCTCCTGGTAGACGGCTGCGTTGACTTTGGACTTGATAAAACACAGTGGACCAACACCAGCAGATGACATGGCACCCCAAATCATCACTGACTGTGGAAACTTCACACTGGACTTCAAGCAACTTGGATTCTGTGCCTCTCCACTCTTCTCCAGACTGTGGGACCTTGATTTCCAAATGAAATGCAAAATTTACTTTCATCTGAAAAGAGGACTTTGGACCACTGAGCAACGGTCCAGTTCTTTTTCTCCTTAGCCCAGGTAAGACGCTTCTGACGTTGTCTCTGGTTCAGGAATGGCTTGACACTAGGAATGCGACACTTGTAGCCCATTTCCTGGACACGTCTGTGCATGGTGGCTCTTGATGCACTGACTCCAATCTCAGTCCACTCCTTGTGAAGTTCCCCCAAGATCTTGAATCAGCTTTGATTGACAATTCTCTCAAGGCTGCGGTCATCCCTGTTGCTTGTGCATCTTTTCCTACCACACTTTTCCCTTCCAGTCAACTTTCCATGAATATGCTTTGATACAGCCCTTTCAGCAATGACCTTCTGTGGCTTACCCTCCTTGTGGAGGGTGTCAGTGAGTGTTTTCTGGACAACTGTCAAGTCAGCAGTCTTCCCCATGATTGTGGTTGTGTGTACTGAACCAGACTGAGAGATTCATGGTATTTATACTGCATAAATAGTGATTTACTCAAACTCGAAATGGAATATTCTAATATTTGGAGATACGTTTTTCTATTTTTTTAAGCTGTAGGCCGTAATTATCAAAATTAAAATGAAAAAATGCTTGAAACATCTCAGTTTACATGTAATGAGTCTAGAATATATACAATTTTCACTTTCTGAAATAACTGACAAAAAATATTGAACTCTTCCACGATATTCTAATTTTTTGAGACCTGTGTAAAAGACAAACTTTTAGGATAGATCGATACGGCTCAGATTTAGGGGTCGGGTCTTACATGAGTGATATTTTCGAGGGGTTGAAACGGGTTACTACTGTGTTTGGGGTTCACAAAACATGGAGCGGAGACCAAAATAAAATCCGGTGTGATTTCCATTTCAAAAATGGCAACAACAACAACAACAAAATGGATTCATTATAAGAGCACGAGAAATGAAAGGGGTTATTAGTGCTAAATGCGCATTAAAAACCATAGAAACCACTTTTGGCATCGTCTGAAGCGCCGAACAACAGCATCGTAATCAGCCATGGTTTTATCCAGTGGCCGTCATTCCACAAATAACGTTCTTCTGCACCACCGGAAGCCTTTCCTTTGAGCTCCCGAATTCCGGCAATGGTTTAACGACAGCACCGCTGAAGTTGCCTCCCTTGGTGTACGTTTCCTTTCCCTCTAACGGTCCACTTGCTCCCCTTTTTTCTTATGCTTGCAGTCAAACTTTAGTGACGACCTCTCCCACTGGATGAGATTTAAACCTGTCCCTGATGACTAGACTATTTTCATTTCGTAATCCTCCAGGCCCTTAAATCCCTAACCCTTTTTCAGTCGTTTTCATCCTTTTTTTGTGTGTGTGAACGTGGGCAACTACAGCTTTTCTTGAAATTTCTCCTCGATAGCCCCCTCCTTTTCCCGTTTATACCTGAGCGCCACCTTGAACGGTGTCTTCTCGGCGGCCCGGTCGTCTTACCGGAAGCAGACTCTTCGTCAGTCCTACTGGCTGTTAATAACAGAAGCAGCGGAATTCTGTGATCATGTCACCAAGTTCAGCTGGTAAACCCTGTGAAATCTTGGTCTGCGACGTACGAAGTCGCGCCTCTTCCTGACCCCGGTAAAACCATCCAGCGCTGGCCTTGACATTTGCGATGTCGTTTTTTTTTTTGTTGTTGTTGTTGCTTTTTTTTCCAGAACGTAGAGTCGGATGTCTCCGAGGGAAACGATATGTTTCTCCTTTCGGTGGCCGGTGACCCATTCTGCAATTTTCTTCACTAACAGTGGTCACTTGCTTGGTTTTTCCCCTGATAGCACTTGTACTTTTTGGCATCTTTAACGTTTTTAGAAATTTGTCTCCAATTTCTCGCCATCTTCTCCAACATATTGAACTCTTTCTCGATGCCGCAGCTATTATTCTCTCTGCAAACGCTACAACTTCCATCTTGAGCTACGCAGTGTATTCTTATTCTTTACTGAAGGCATTGTGACAGATTATGTGGTTTTTCTGAATTTTAGAGGTATTTTTACTAAGTGTAGCTAATAACACTGGTTTGTCACTTGATAGATTATAGATGGCGCTGCCATCCACCCAACTTCAGGAGACACTAAAATGAGACAAGAATTTGATGAGTTTTATTTTCCCTTGACAGCTTAGCATCATGGAAAACGTTTTTAGGATTGTACTTGGATTTTGAAGGTATTAGGCTACTAACCTTGAAAAACTGAGATCGACTTTAACATGAGGTGTATGAAAAATTAACATCAGAGTCTTAGCTGGTGAGAGCTAGTTCATGCGACAGATTGCAGCCTGACTCCATGTTTCAGAAAAGGCTGCGTGTAAGAGTCTGAAGAAGATGCGCGGACCTGGTACCGTTTGAAAATAAACGTAATTGAAAGAATAATGTCCAAGCTCGCCAAAAGGTGATGTTTAGGATTTTAGGGTATGTTCTCTTCGTGATAGGCGACGAGGAAGCAGAGATCTGGCTACAGGTAGGGGTTTCAATGTCTCTTCTAGAAGAGAAAGGTAAACATTAACGCGAAAGTGGTGAAAAACTACCTGGAACGTTAAAAGGCTGATGGAACACACACAAGAAGATGTTTTTGGCTGCATAAAGTCCTGATATGAACATCACTGAGGCTCCATCTGATTATCTGACGGATGGGAAAGTCAGATAGCAACCAAACACCTTTGATGCATTGTAGTAAGTGCTTCAGGATACTGGGAACAGCATTCCGCAGTCATACATTAACGACCTGTATGGACTACGAATACAAGTTGCCATGCTCTATATAAAGCAAAGAGATTATATGCAAATTATTAATGTACTGTGCAGCTTATTCGTCTTGTTTTTGTATATTTTCTGTAATAATTGATTGTATATATATTATATACGTTTCGCTGTTGAAATTATTCATGATTTGTGCATCAATACTATATATAGATAAATACGGACCAAACGGCCAAAGTTTAAATTTGTCTCCGCCGGACTGGCTCCATGCCAGGCCAACGTTCTGTTGTAAGTTTGGCCGGGTTTCACAGGCAATCATGATGGTAGTGAGTGTAAAAGGAGTTGTAGGAGATTGGTGGAAGGTCTTCTTAGCTCTCTTGAAAATCCCGGCGTCGCTTTATTTCTGATCCTTCAAAGAAAATTGCTGTCGCGAGTTCGTTTTCCCTCGAGCTTAATCCGCTCTTATTTTAAATAGTTCCTAGACCGAGCAGCCACGTACATTAGTGGTGAATCAATTCTCACTGCTGTCCGTAAAAGCGGAAAGGCAATTTGGAACGAAACGGCTGAGAGAATCCAAATATAGCGACAAGTATTGGACCTATAATCTCGTGCCATTTAATCAATATCTAATATACGTAAATATACGCGAGCAATATAGATTTTTTAAAAACGTTCAATGTATACTGGAATAAAATGATCTTAAAGGAATGCATATTTGATTTCCAGTTAAAATAATAGCTGCCAATCCTTTCTATCCACAAGACGCCTAAAACATTCTTCTTTTATCCCAACATTACGATAATAGATCAATAGCAAGATTAGAGAAGACAACTTTTTCCTCCTAAAGAAAAACAAACAAAAAATTTTCTTTCCCTTTTTATTTATTCTTGTAATTTCACTTGTTTCGATTCTCCATTTCTCGCTCTTTTCCCAAGTCTGTTCTGATTTTTCTTGTACAGTATCTCAGCAGCTGCCGGCGGCCTTTATCTCTGTTGGATTATGAACTCCTATTCACCTCGGCTCGGAACGATCGTTTCTTAATCCGTTGTAGGCGCGGTCTTCAGAAGGCGATCAGCTGGTGTCCTTCGCGATTCGCTTCTTCTTCTTGCTCACTTTCAGCGGGATTGGAAATCCGAAGCAAGGAACCAGGATGGCAGAGAGCCGACCGTCCGGGCTACACCTAACAAGTCAGCTGTGCTTACCTGTCATCGCGTCTGCTTTCTGAAAAATTTATTATTCGCAATTTTCCTCTTCTTTAATTTTTAGTCTTAGGATTCAGTTTCAAGATAAAACCCAGCCATCTCACATTTTTGCAGCTGGTTTCCTCAGAAAACGGCCCGTACATTATTTGGAGTCCGCTAACTACACGGCAACCATCGACTGCAATTCGAACTTTCATTTTCAGCAGAGTAGGCGGGCATTAATTTTTTTTAATGCGCACAACCCAGGACAAACGGCCAGTGGTGTGCTCAACTGCGTTGAAATCTGGTACCGTTCGTTTAGATTATAATTTCGGTGCATAAAAATCCTCATCTGTTACCTTGCAGAACTGTTTCAAGTCTCACCCAGTCGTTCATCTCGCATACATTTTGAGTTTGCAGTTTCCAGAGATCTTTCTACCGTTCCATCTGACAGATATTTCATTGTTTTAATCATCGAGGGAGGAAGAGATAATTTCCTTATTAGCAAAAAAGAAACCAGCAAGCATACACCTCCAATAATTGATAGACCACGATATTGTATTCACTGGTAACTATCTGATTTGCATAAGTAAAACAACCCTCTCAAATGATCTATAACGAATATATAAAGATATTCTTTGATCCAGTCTTCTCTACATACGCAGCTAATCTTTTTATTTTATTTTCCTTTTGATTTCTAAAACTTATATCCTGTGTTTTGCTTTTTCTTGTCAGTTCAAAGATTTATGTTGTTCTGGAAAAGCAATCTAAATCCTATTTCTTTTTGAGAGAAATAAGACGTTCTCAATATTCTGATAAATACAGGCATGATGAAAGAAAAGAGTGAATCATGCATACATATATAATGTATATGTGTGCGTGTGTGTCCATATATTTTTTTCTTATATCCTGTGGGGATAGACAGACACTTAATCTAAAGTTGACGAGACAGTCTGGGCAGTACCAGATGCTAATACCAGCCTGCAATGTCATGGGCGCCCGTGGGTCATCTTGACATCAAAATTAAACTCTTGGTAATTTTGCGGTTCAGCATGGTCACAAACTGTCCTAGTTGAAGATTTTCTTTTACAAAAAGTAATTCCGGTATCTTAACCGTTTTAGCTTTAAAACAATATTCGGCCACTTAGACGAGCAGACTAATTATTATAATATTTTGGTTGCTGGTATTAGGACCCGGATTTCCTAATAGTCATTGTGGCATCATGAGACATTTCTCTAGTCGTGATTGATGTCATGTGATATAATAGTCTTCCTATACCACTTCTAATGGGCATATGCTGCCAGCAACGCCTTTCTACTTTTTAAATAAGAAAAAAAAAACCGTAATAATAATAATAATAATACTAATAATAATAATAATAATAATAATAATAATAATACTAATAATAATAATAATAATAATAATAATAATAATAATAATAATTTTTAAAAAAATTAATAAGATTTTATAAAAGGTTTTTTTTTAAAAAACTAATCAAAACATTTTTATCCAGACTTTTTACTTCCTTGATTTTTATGCAATAACGAAACATTTTAAAATTCATTTAGTGACGTCATAACGACAACGGATAGTCACAACTTCACACCTTAAAGTCACATGATTCATAACTTTAGCCAATGCGACCAATGAAGTGCAAACCTGGAATCATCTGACAGTGGTCCGAGTTTTGCGCCTAAACCCCACGGCGAAGGCAAAGAGTCAGTTACAGCACGAAACAAGTTTGTCACACGACTAAAGCCTTGGGTTGACAAAGGACCAAAAATACCGCCAGGGGTCGCTCTTTTGTACTTGATCATTAGCCGAAGAAACTCTTTGTTCTTCGAGGCATCTGAGCCTCGTTCAGTTTTATTTCAGCCTAAAAGTGTTCAAGCATCGGAAATAAAACATTACAAGGAACTAGAAATATAATTGAAATTTTTATTACAAACTTAAAAATATTTAACAATATAAACATTACAAGATGTACATATATCTATCGCTTTGATAACTTACAATAATTAATTAACGTACGAACGGCATATTGCACAAATCTTTAAAAAATGCCACAAGTTTATACGCACGGAGGGTCTGAAGCTTGGACGCTGAAAATACAAAACCACTGAGAACTATATATATATAAAATCTTATATATGTGTGTGTGTATATATATATACATATATATATATATATATGTTGTCATGGTTCTTTATTTGAATATATATTAGCTTCACCTCTCGTTATACAAAATGATATAGCGTGCCCATCTTTCTTTGTTTTCTTTATATATATATCATAATAGTAATATAATAATAATAATAATAATATAATACGTAGAAAAGATAAATGACCTTTTTACCCAAAGTAAATAGGTGTAGAAAGAATACGAATATATATACTTTCTGCTTGCTGTACAATTTATAAGGAAACTAAATTATTTTAAATATTATCATTATTGTCAATATGATTATTATTTAATATTTCCCGGGGGTTTTAATAAGAAAATATTTCACCAAGTCTAATGTGAGTATGTCGCTGCAGTAAAGTCCACCATTGGCAACAAAACATTGTTGTCTATTGGTGAATACTAATCACGCATGCGTTTGCATATGTAACCTGCCGAAAAAAAAAACAAAAACAAAATAAAAACAAAAAATGCAACAAAAATAGAAATTATATCTATTAAAACACAGTACTTGTTGTGCTTCTTTTATATCCATCGGAGATTTCCGTCGGCATGCGATCAAGGGACATTACTCTTGTCGTTTTTTTTTTAAAGGAAGGATATGACGTATTTAATTGGCTACCAGCAAATGTTGGAACTGGTTCGGATACGAAGTGGTTCCCAAGTTACTGATTCCATCCATGAAAGACTTATGAGTCTCCGGAGAAAAGGAATTCACAGGAGATATACCCGTGGGAAGAGAATCTGGAAAGCTCATGTTTGTAGAGAAGGAAGAAGATGAAGATGTTGTGTGTTGGTAGAAGTCGCTCAGCAGCCCGGGTTGTTGCTGCTGCTGGTGTTGGTGGTGGTGGTGGTGTAGGTTTGACTGCGAATGCTGTCGCTGTCGCTGCGGCTTCGTGCTGCTTAGACGTTGCTGCTGATCGACGAAGAACTCGAGGCGTGGGTCCCGGGGAGACAAAGATCGGGGACGTGTTGGCGAAGAGAAGGTCGACGTTTGGAGGCTAGCCGTCCTCTGCCGGAAGTAGTTGCCGAATTCGGTGGGCGAGAGTCTGGTGGGCCGTTTCACCTGGCTCTTCAGTTTCGTCGATCCGAATTTGGTTTGTGCGAAGGAAGCTGCGGTAAAGCGTGGGACCTGGGTTTGCTTGGCCAGAAACGAAGTGACCGTCGCCGTGGCGCTGCTGTTGTTGCCAGTGCTAGAATTAAAGAGAGAACCGGAAGGGGAAGTGGAATTGCTCCAGGTAGCGGGCGACGTCGGAGACGACGGGGACAGGCTCAAACTGCTCAGGGACGAAGACATGGATTCGATTGGCTTAAAGCACTGAGCTTCCGGGTTGAAGCCTTTGCTGACAGCTTGCACTTCGCGGTCGAATGTATCCGTTGGCTCCTCGTCCTTCTTGTCGCTGTACAAGATCTTAATACAGCCTTTCTCGCTTATTCTGTACGAAACCTCCGACGGATCGATCCACAGCGTGAGATCAGCCGGCAGATACGTCTTGATTTCCTCGATGTCCAATCCGCTGGCAATTGCCGCCCTCTCGATATCTGGATCTATCTTCTCGCCATTCACCCGAATACAGCGAAATCCGGATCCCTTGGCTGGCCTGTCGGGGTACCAGTGTCCTTCAAACTTTTTTTTCATCTTCTTCTCCAGCTCCTCGCCAAACAGATCCACCCACCGACGCGGCAGCTTGTTGTAAAGGTAAGAAATAACAAAGTTCAATGCAACAGAAACTTCCACGTGCATTCTACCGGAATGTCTACAAAAAGGGCCAGACTCAGACCTTATGGTGAGAGACTGCTATGCTGATGTTCGTCCTAAGAATAAAACAATTCAGTCGAATGATTCGTGTCCTGTAAATACGATCCGATTTTTGTCTCCCCGCTTACTTCACTGTCACGTAGTCGTCTCTTTCTTTAAAAAAATGTTCAGGTATTTCGTTTGTTGATTTCTGGAATTATAAACGATAAAATAAGAATTATTGATATTTTTTTGTTGTCCTCATACGGATATTCTGAATAGAACCGTGAGCTTCAGCATTAAAAAACAAACATCCACATGGTGGAGTGAAAATGTGTTTTTTTTTTTAAAAAATTTATACCGTAGTAAAAATAAATTTCTCAGTCTGCTTCATCGGAGTATCAGGGATGTCCCCAGCCCCGAGCATCTGGGGACAGGAGATGCTTGTTGCAGAGTGAGCACCAGGAACGTGTGTGGTAGGTAACGCGAGTTACAGCAGCTGGTTGGGAAGCGATTCTGTTTAACGACGTAAAGTTTCGCCGAAATATGGAGGAGAGATTTCTTTGCCATCTATTGCGGGATGGTACTGATGTATAATAACAGATATTATAAGAGAAGCTTTCGCAGGAGCGAGAAGAAAGCTTGGTCTGTCCGTTCCTTCTGTAATTTAAGAAGTACTACCTGTTCGAAGCTGCAGTGGAGAATGCAGATAACAGGATCGCCTCGACTGCAGCGATAAACAGGGGGCGATCTGGCTCCCAGCCACTGAGTGGGCATCGGCGATTTCGCCTTTGACAAACAACTGCCCCTAAACAGAATGTAGCCAAAATAGAAACTGCAGAGGCTACTTTCCCTTCCTTTGCCAATCTTTCCCCGTCATGTGGTGTGTGTGTGTGTGTGTGTGAGCAGTGCTTGTGTCCACACCCTCATCTCGACGCCCCCTACATCTATTTAAAGGTGCCAGGTAAAAAGCAAATATATTAAGGACCAGACGACCAATCTCTTAGCCAAGTCTTAGAGATTTACAGTAGACTGCCATTCCTTTCGTTTTCACAGAGTCTATTTCCAGCACCGTACTTATGGAGAAAGTTCCTGGTTTGAGCGAAGATTCCAATTTTCCAAAACGCAAATTATTTTATAAAAATTAGTTTTTTTCTTTCCGTAAAACGCGTTTGCTGACGAGATTCCAACGAGAAGCGGCGCCACCAGGCGGGCATTGTTAAAATCTCGGTAGAGTCCGCGTCCGAAGAATGCCTGCCGTTCCTGTTAATCATTAGTAGAGCGCATAAACACCCAACAGACAAGAGAACAGACACCGGGACCGAGGCTCAAGTTTTCCTGTGACGTAGTTCTTGCACTAAGCTTTCAATTGATGCCATTGTGCAAGGAGATGGAAACGAGGAATGCCCGTCGGAAACGTCTTTTTCGGGATGCGTACGGAATGATGGCTGCTTCGAGAGCGGGTCACGTGATGAAACGATCTTCGTAACGATAGCAGTTTACTGGATAGATAATCCAGGCGTCATCAGATCATCTCTACCTGCCCGCGGGTAGGAGAGTTCGCCCCCAAAATTATAACCTTCATTTCTACATCTACAGACTGGATCCACTTCTAAAAGGTACTAATATTTAAGTATTTGTAATTAGATAAATGAAGATAGATATTTAGGATTTTGTTACTGGCTTCCTGCTGGAGTCTGTACTAAACGATAAATTGGTGATGCCAGAAGCTCGTTTATTGTTATTAAGTATAAAGCAATAATAATAATAATAATAATAATAATAATAATATAATAATAATAATAATAATAATAATAGTTTTTAAAAAGAAATTAGACGAATGTGTAAAAGAAATAGGGAGCTGATGTCTGTCTGTGGGTGCGGATCGTCTTCCTCTTGCCTGAACTTTTGTCTTGGATCACTCTCTGTGATCAATTATTGATGAGTGTTCTGTGTGTAAACACCTGTACCTCGTTCAGCATCAGCAATCGATTGAAAACGACAGGAAAAAGAAGAAAAAAAGAAACTGGTTGCCCTAGTAACTAACCGACCGGAGTAAGGCCGGGCGAGCGAGTCGATGAGGGAAAGTGCGCAGACATTGAGTCTATCGGCGTCGTCACTCTCTGTCGGCAGGTTCGCGGTCCAGAAGTCTTATTTCAGTTTGGAATGGAGGAGGGAAGAGGGTTAATAGATTTAAGGGAACGATTGCTGATAAACCGAACAAGGCGCGTGCACTCGTGTGAGGAGGTTGCGACAAGCATCTCCGACATATGGCCGGTGCGGGGCGGATCAGACCGGTGTCCACACGTAAAATATTAACAGACAAATCCAGCAACAACGAAAAACAGCAGAAAAAGAAGAAAAAAGGATGGAATTTTGAATTTTACATCGAAATGTTGGAAATATACAGGCTCTGGTACCGGCGGCGCTCGCCCACACCGTTCTTGATACCCGTTTCTCACCTCTTCCCTCCCTCCACACCTAAACATTTGTGTTTTTTTAAAGATATTCTACACGAGGACAGAAATTAAATTGGGAATAACTGTTTTACTTCCGTCATCTGTCCGACAGATAACAACGGCACCAGCCGGTTGAAGGCCGTCACTTTGTACAAATAGTGCACTTCAGTGTCGGTAGATGCGCTTGATGAAGAGAAGGGTTAATTTCTACCTATCCGAGTTGATGACATGGCAGCGCGATTCGATCCGCCTTGACGGCAAGCAGAATCGTTAGAGTCGGTAGCTTGCGTGAAAAATGGGAACAATTCGTTATTTCGCTTGATTACACATCTAAACGTATGACGCTACCGCACCAGAACAACCCTGTCCACACAAAACTCGCTATCAGTTCCGGGTTACACTGCCTTCCTCATCCGCGATGATGCTGCTGCACCACACAAAACTCGCCATCAGTTCCCGATTACACTGCCTTCCTCGCCCGGTGACTTGCACTTTATTCATTGCCGAATTTCTGATTACGGACAGTAAAAATAGATACTAAGCAAATGAAAAAAGAAAAGAAAAACAGATGACTGCGCTCAACTTAATCGAAGTTCCAATATATCGATGACATTTAAAAATGATCGCTTTTGGAGATATTACTCAACACCCACGCTGCTTTAGGGGATAGCGATATTAGCTAGCTTGGAGTTTGTATAACACTCAGCAAATAGATGTGACTTCTCTTAAGCAAACCGCAGCCAGTACAATTAACAGCAACAGCGTGTACATATTAATTAGTCACTTATTTCTAATATGCAAATGAGCGGAAAGAGCAGCGTCTGTTTGATCTGCTCATAAACATGGCCTCGTTTTATTAGGCACTGGTGGCAAACAATGACTCGTTTTAAATTACTTTTGGGGATAATTAATTACCTTATGTCGCGGCTATCGTTGTTTCACCCAGGGCCTGCAGATTCAGCTGATGACCTGAAGATAAACCAGATAGAGCGGGCGGCGGGCGGTACGGTGGTGGCTGCATGTCCACCATCTAATTTCAAAAGAAACCGCCTCTCCCCTAATCCCCTTCTCTAACTCCCTCCCCTCCCAACTCATTCCTGCTTCCATCTCCGGGAATGGTAACAGCGAGTGACTAAAAAGCGGAACCTGAACTGCGCACAACAGGAGCTATCAGAAATAGCGAGGCGATCAGCTGCTGCGTGTCAAATATAGAAAATATGGAGAGTCATTGACGTAGCGCAGAGAACAAACACGGCAACGAAGAGAGAGAGAGAGAGAGAGGAGAGAGGGAGAGAGAGATGCCGCAACACCACCATCTATGGTCTGCCTCAGTCATGTAAACACTACCTTCACATGTCTAAAATATTTCCCCTTGGCAAGCGTCAGGTACGAATTCTTCTCTCTCCTTCGCAGCCCTGCTTGCTAATACATACACACAGCAAACAGGTGCCCCCCCAAAAAACACAAACAAACAACGGCAGGGGATGTGCTGCGACTCGGAGACGTGCACACAGATGTACATTTCTCCAGCCCCCAGGTACCATATGTTGCCGTCCGTGTGAGAAAACACGCCTGCCTTTTAGTCCACCATCTCGTTCGAAGTACAAAGATAACGGTTTTAAACTCACCTTCTCGGTCAGATCTTCGGTTTGCAGTGGAAAAGAACTGTCTTGGAGTAGTTTGGTACAAAAGTAAAAAGTATTTACAGCCTTCGAAGCAACATCCACCTCGTCTAGTCGCTTTGGAAATAGCTCTGAACCGACAGCAGACAGGGCTTTATAGGCCGACTCATTAATATTCATTTGCGCAAGAATATTCATACTTCAAATCCTTGTAGCTTTTTGCCCAACGCTCTTAATAATATTTTAAAGCGCAAACTTGATTAACATGCAAACAAAAATCTAGCTAAAATTAATACTGATCGGCATCGATTTTTAAATTAGTGACTCCGTCTGGCACTACATACCAGCGCGGATTGTTTTTGTTTTTTTTCGATTGCCAGGGTGAGAAGAACCAACGTCATTCATTCATAAACGCTATCAGGCCCGATGTGTATATCAGCTCGCCGCTCACCAGCTGTTCTAAACAACTATATCCTATTTTTGCCCATTCTAGCAATAACACCTTTGTCACAACCAGTCTGTTTGCCGAGGTTGCCAACAGATGTCGCTCTGTCGTCTCACCTACTCAACCAGACTGCATGACCCCTCTCTCTCTCTCTCTCTCAAAAAAATATAAATAAATAGGTGTGCATTGAGAAATTATGTGCGAGATTTCGACTTATTGGTAAGGGAAGAGTTGGAAGGTAGGAGTCTGGCATGCAGGCTGGGGCTGGGGGATGGTGTATTAATACGGGTATTGCTCTCGTATGAGGACGGAATATACATGATACAGAAGGTCACGGGCAGATAACTTAAAATACAAAGAGAGATGGAGAGAGATGGAGAACGTTAACATATTACCAAAAACAATCAAGGATGGATTTTTACTAAATTCTCCGTCGGTATGTGAGATTCGGACACGAATAGAAACAGATTTAAATTAATACGAGCAAAGAAAAGCAAACGCGGATTATTATTATTATTTTTTTTTAAAAGACAACAACAAACAAACAAGAACTAATTATAGCAGCACCACATGGTGATACAGACGGTCTACCTGCGCGGTATTGACTGGCTGCCGTGTGTATACGCAATTGAGGAGACTCGCGATAGAGAGACAAATTTAGGAAAGATAAACAAAACCGGGTGAGAAAACAATGTAGGAGAAGATAAAAATACTCTCCTACCCAGCCCACGACCGTTAATCAGAGAGGTACACGTTCTTGCGCTCGACAATCTGCTCTCTCTCTCTCTCTCGCATCCGCATATTTCTTGATAAATTGACTGCCACAGAAATACCATATGAAAGGAAGGCAGTAACAGCATGAAGTGTATGAGAGACCATCATTCAGAATCTAGCATATTGATTATACACTTTAAAAATCTTTATCTGTGCTTGAAAACAAACCACCACAACAACACAATAAATACTTGAAAAGGGCAGCTTCCTATGTTCGTATGTGCAGACTCTTACAGATAAAAATCAAATACAAACAATATTAATTTTATATTTCGAAAGATGAAATTTTTACTCGGTTGAGTGTTGCATCTGTTTGAGAAATAAATATGGAAAATATAATTTATTGAAAAAATGAATGTTAAATTGAGGAGAAATAATGGAAATTAAGAATTAGAAACAAGGAGAGAGAGAGAGAGAGAGAGAGAGAGAGAGAGAGAGAGAGATGGGGAGGGAGAGGAAGAGGGAAGAGCGAGATGGGACGGAGGAAGAGGGGAGAGCGAGAGAGAGAGAGCGAGCGAGCGAGAGAGAGAGAGAGAGAGAGAGAGATAGCATAGCCGCCCCATAGCGACGAGTAAATCCCCGAGGGAACAGTTTTTTAAACTCTCTATTACCCAATAATGGGGGTCAATCAAATATCCTTCAAGTTAGGTTCTGACATCCTCATTCATCCTGTGTTCTCCGTCGCTGAAGCTTCTCGCTTTGGTATAAATGAACTGACTACAGGGCAAAACAACAGCAGCACACATCGATCTGGTTCGGATCGCGTTGGGTTACAGATTCGATTTATTACGCAGCTTGTAGCTGCTGCAGATATTTGTTGCTAGAATTGTTTTCCTGTTTTCCTCTCGGCTGGGGAAACCTCGCCCTGGTGAGTGAGTTCCGCGAGAGAGAGAGAGAGACAGTGCGCCGAGCGAGCGAGTGACGTAGGCGGTGCGTCAGAAGATAATCCCTGACGGAAGATTCCTCAGCCGGTCTTCTGTTTTCGGTAAACAACCGAGAACTATTTATGCCCAAAGTGACTAGCTGAAGAAAAACTCCTTTTTGTTTTTGCTGTTTATTTGTGTGAAAGGGGTCAAAACGTAAACAGAAAAAAGAAAAAAAAGTCTTCGTTGCTTAGCAACAACATCGGTATGACAGCATAACCATGGCGATTTTGATAGCGTTGCAAGCATATAAATATGCAAATACAAGGTATACCTGCGCATAAAATCGCCGGTAAGAGTTTAATTAATTATTATTTAAGATATAAATTTAAAGATTAGTAGTGTTGTGAAGGAGCTGCTGATTTGCTTTTAATTAATGTGTTTTTTTCTGTCTGTGGTTTGTTTTTAGCTCCGAATTCTACACACTGAGGTATGGAACTTCTCCGATATTTGTTTTAAAATGATGCAGTTGAATATAACCGAAGACATTCGCTGCCTCACACGTGAAAAAGAAGTAAAACTAAAGTGAAGCATCTCGGACACGGAACAAACCAATTTATAATAAGACAATGGACGCAGAACCGAAGATACACGAAAACCAGTGATGATTCTGTACAGGGGGCAAGATTTCCCAGATCTATTGGCCATTAATTAACTTGTGAATCACTAAAAAACGTGATTTGTTGCGGCCTATGGATACTTCGAAGCAGAATAGCTCTCCCCTCCCAAAACATGCGATCTTTTAGAAGTTTCCATTGAATGTATTTTGATTTTACACCACGCAGGATGATATATTCTGTTGATGCTACTGACACCAAGTGCATTGCCGTCTCTGGTTCCTTACTACAGTCAGCAGGAATCATCTATCTCGTTTCAGGAATGACTTCTTATATTTACCTGTCCGTACCATATTATTATTATTATTATTATTATTATTATTATTATTATTATTATTATTATTATTATTATTATTATTATTATTAAACTAACTGCCTGCGTCTTTCTCAAGTATTCTATCGACGGGTGAGAAGTATTCGAGTTTCACGAAGAAGTCAGCGCCACGTGATAACACAGGGCGCTCTTTCAAATGTTGTGATGACTCAGATGTAAGCAGGAATTATTTGCTAGCCCATGAAAAGATTTACTACGACCAATAAATGGCCAGCCGACCCTTTATATATAATTAAGTAGTTACGCATTAAAAAAACCATTCGAGTACATTTTTAAATCAGTTGGAGTGGGTGAATCGAGCAGTAAGGGCGAGAGAACCGAATTCCTGACCAATTACATTTAAAACTTCACTATATACTGAGAGCGCGACGTCTCTCCCATTAGTCCGCACGGTTCTCTCTCTCTCTCTCTCTCTCTCTCTCTCTCCATCTCTCTCTTTCTCCATTCTCTCTCTCTCTCTCTCTCTCTCTCTCTCTCTCTCTCTCTCGTTATTCCGCACGGTTTTATTCGATCCGTGTAGGATGCTAATGGGAATTCGGTAAAAGATAAAATTGCATTTTCACTTCACCTCAAAAAAGGAACGATATTCAAAATAAAACAAATAGCGATGTTTTATTTATACAAATAGTTTGTTTTATAAGACAAAAGAAATTATATCCATATTAATGCAATCTTACAATTAGGAAAAAAACTGCTAATATAACCGGCCGATTTGAGCCGCGCTGCCATCTCATCTATTTTACCTTAAGAAGTGAAGTCTTGTTCACGTTTTTAACGGCTCTGTTTTTTCGTTACTAGGACATTTTCCAAATTAAAATCGTCTGCTATCCAAACATAACGTACACACAGGGGGAACCTGCCCACCGATTGAGTATTTCACAGTTACATGCATTTTAATTTGCTCTCCTCCGGTATTTTTTCTGGCCTCAACGATGATAACCCGCAATGAATTTAGTTGTAAATTTTTACATACACTGGCAGCCACAAGTACGGACTGGTCAACAAAACCATTCAACAAGCATAAAGATAATATTTGGATAAGCCGTGTGTTGTGTGATGAAAATTCGAAAATAGACTTTCTTTTTTTACATATGGATTTATTAACAATCACGTGCTTCTAAAATATATGCACTAATTAATCACGTGTCTCCATCGAGGTATCCCTCTTAATGGTATCTGAGTTATTTTATTGATACTCAGCCGCTACTGCATTGGGGAGGCAAAGGCTAAATTGTTAATGTCAAACGACTTACGCCTATAAGAACTAGCACCGGCCTCTCCTATATCTATGTTTGGAGAGTACTGTTCAAAAGGAAAACAGAAATGAAGTAAGGCACAACATTAAGCCTTTGAAAGTTTCACTAGTTGTGCCTGAAGCAGCTACACGACCCAAGGAAAAGACATTGTTACCTCATCTTTAATAACCGGAACAAAGAATCAAAAGCCCATCTTGACGTGGGATTTTCACAACGTTTACTATCCTTCCAATTCATTGTCAAGTAAGAAAGTTGGTTTTCAGATCCCTTATGTCGGTAAAGATGGTTGACATTGCGAAACAATAGGGAACATAACCGAATGGAGTCTCTCGGCGCGACAGTAAAGGAACGATTGCTCTAGCTCTTCAGTTTTTCCCTGGCACCTTAATACTAACTTTTACAGAGAAAGTTTTCTGTTTGGTCTGGACTTTGACCTGTTTTCTCCCAAAGTTTCAACTGTGTTAGGCTTTCGCCGCTGCTGTATGTCCGACTGGTGAGCTTCGAGAAAAATTAAAATTCATTATATTTAGCGGAATTAATCGTGATCATTTGCACAATCTCCAACTTTCCAGCAGGTTCTGCATGAGGCTAGAAAAAAGCCACAGAGGGAGAGAGAGAGAGAGAGAGATGACGTCAGTACAGATAGATATGACGTCAGTACAGAGAGATATGACGTCAATACAGAGAGATATTACGTCAGTACAGATAGAGAGAGAAATGACGTCACTACAGAGAGATATTACGTCAGTACAGATAGAGAGAGAAATGACGTCAGTACAGATAGATATGGCGTCAATACAGAGAGAGATATTACGTCAGTACAGATAGAGAGAGAGAAATGACGTCAGTACAGATAGATATGACGTCACTACAGAGAGATATTACGTCAGTACAGATAGAGAGAGAAATGACGTCAGTACAGAGAGAGATATTACGTCAGTACAGAGAGATATTACGTCAGTACAGATAGAGAGAGAAATGACGTCAGTACAGAGAGAGATATTACGTCAGTACAGATAGAGAGATAGAGAGAAAGAGAGAATCAACAAGAATGGGAAAACGCACCTGTTATCTTTTCCAGGTAAAATTCCAGCAGGGGGAGGGGTCACAAGTTCCATAAAAGATTTATTCTTCCAAAAAGATCGATCTGAACCTGTTCACCATCTTTGGTTCAGGATGGAGGGATTAGTGTTGACCAGAACCGTTGATAGTGTTGCGATGTAACAGCGATCACACAGCAAAACACTTGGTGTTCAGTTCGCGCGAGAACATGGGAAATTGACAGCCGTTTGTTAATTATGTGCGGTATCAAGAAAGCGCCCTCTTTTATCTACTGGAGATAACTTTTAACGGCGAGGCGGATTTCTTAGCACTTGCTCAGTGTACGCCGAGCTGCGTGTGGGTTAGCTAAAGAGTTACTTCCCTTCTAATCGGCGCTGTTTTCAGAAAGAAAACGTCGACTGCGAAAGTTTTATTCTTATCTCTGGGGAAAAAAAAAAAAAACCGAAGGAAGTGGTCGACGGGGTTAAGGGAAATAGGGCCACGAACAGTGGACGAGGTTAAGGGAAATAGGGCCACGAACAGTGGACGAGGTTAAGGGAAATAGGGCCACGAACAGTGGACGAGGTTAAGGGAAATAGGGCCACGAACAGTGGACGAGGTTAAGGGAAATAGGGCCACGAACAGTGGACGAGGTTAAGGGAAATAGGGCCACGAACAGTGGACGAGGTTAAGGGAAATAGGGCCACGAACAGTGGACGAGTTAAGGGAAATAGGGCCACGAACAGTCGACGAGGTTAAGGGAAATAGGGCCACGAACAGTGGACGAGGTTAAGGGAAATAGGGCCACGAACAGTGGACGAGGTTAAGGGAAATAGGGCCACGAACAGTGGACGAGGTTAAGGGAAATAGGGCCACGAACAGTCGACGAGGTTAAGGGAAATAGGGCCACGAACAGTCGACGAGGTTAAGGGAAATAGGGCCACGAACAGTCGACGAGGTTAAGGGAAATAGGGCCACGAACAGTCGATGGAACCAGGGGCGCAAAGTTTAACGAAAAGGAAAGTAAAGACAACTTTTCGTACAATTTCTGTATTTATACATAGTCACAAAGTGGACTTAGGGAACTGAACGAAACAGGTAGTGCAGGGGGAGGGTTAATCCGGATATGAATGCCGTCTATGAAATCCATTGGTTTGCAAGCCACAATGCTTCCGTTTCAGCCCGTAAGAATCACGGTTACTGTAACGTCTCCCTGAACTACGGTATCGTATACTGTGAGTCCAGCGAGTGAGTTGAGCCGGACCCCGGTACAAGCTATCCAATCAGCGACCACCAGAACAGCTATGTAAACATTGCCGAATGGTTTGTATCCATGGCAATTTTTACTAAGCTCTAGATCTTACAACACATTTTCAAAAATGTAAACGTTTTTCTAGTGGCAACACAACGGGAATGATACGTATATGCGCAGCGGTTTTCACTTAATTGCATAGGCCGTTTTGTAGTAGAATGACAATATTCCGTCACATCGAATAAATCTCAAAATCTGCTAAGAATTATTATTACGACAAACATTCATTTAATATTTACGGTTAGTACTTTTAAGAAAAAATATGATAAATTCATTTGAAGATAATAAATGGTTGCAGAACTGTCGGTGATTTTTGGACAGCGTTAGACGGTGTCCTCGGTTGTTTGGGATGCTAAGAGGCTGGGCAACATCCATCAAGAGGAAGGTTGATAAGCAGAATACTGAGGGTTTGAAACCAGCTCGAGACGACCAAAAAAAACCGTGTTTTCCATCATTCAAGACCTTCGCAAATAAATAGCAGTAATGTTTTCTTCTCAAAAGTCACTGAAAAAGCTAAGAACCTTACTGCAAAAGATAAAACACAGTCCTTGCTAATTATGATGACGACGACGTCAGTAGGTAGCGATTACCGAAACGTGATTTTAATTATCCGATGGTGAAAGGAATCACAGACAAATCTCTTAGTTTCTACATCTGTTTACGCTACGATTTTCTTGGTCGGCAGAAAGTGAATTAAAAAAAAAAAACTTATAAGTATTTTTTGTCTTTTCTTTGCTTGAAATTAACCGTATCTTTGTTCCAGGTGCTGACTTCCACCTTTCAGAAAGTTCAGTCGCAACTCACGAAAAACCAGCTGCAGACTGTAACTCCATAGGTATAAAAGGTTATGATTTACTCGCTACGGTTCTTGGACGTCTCGTCCTCCCTATAGAGAAGTCCGTTGTCGCTGTAAGTTATGGCGTAAACATTTATAAACATTTCCCGTGAGTGAGACACGTGTGTAAGCACTTCCGGTCATAACGCGGCCGACAGAAATGGATTTTACTATAGTTTAGGTGTAACCTGACGGCAACAGGTCAGTGCTTACGACACCTCGCGGTGAAAACGAATACAAAGGGAAATAACCGCTTAGTCGTCAGTTCTACAAGCCACCGCATGTGATTTCAGCTTTATCCACAATATTCCGTCGTCTAATGTAACCAGCTCTGATGGCAATAATAAATGACATATTTTCTTTTCATGAAATTTTGTTTTTAGATATCATTTTCATCTGCCAAACAAAGTAATGGCAGTAATAAAAAATACGGTTCATTAACGCATACGAAGTCTGTCGAAAAAGTATCCGACTTTTTTTTTTTTTTTTTCCCGTGGGAAGTAATGGCGTTAGGGAGGCAAAAGTGTGCATAGTGATGCGCATGCGTGGTTTTTGGCGGCATTGCTGGATGCGTCAGTCGCTGTCGGGGCAGCCAGTGTGAGGTGCTGTACTACTTGTCGCATTTTCATTTCACCTGTGATGACGGAATGTGTGGAGCAACGATCTTGCATCAAGTTTTGCCAAAAGCTTGGGGATACCCAAGCGGAAACAATTTGCAAAATTCAATAGGCTTTTGGTGACAATGCAATGGGTGTTACCCAAATTAAAGAATGGTATAACAGGTTCAAAGATGGCTGCACATCGGTGGAGAGTGACCAGTGTTCTGGGAGCCGTCAATAAGCCACAATGCAGCTGTTATCGAGAAAGTGCGGATCTTGATAATGGAGGATCGTCATTTGACGGTGCGGGAAATTGGTGATGAGGTTGGGATCAGTAAAGATTCTGCACATGCAATTTTAAAGGAGGATTTTGGCTTGCGCAGAGTGGCAGCGGAATTTGTGCCCAAGCTGCTTTCTCAGGAACAACAACTTTGTCTTGAGGTTGTGCAGGACCTGCTGGATACTGCCAACAGGAATCCTGTGTTCCAGAATGCTGTGATAACTAGAGATGAGACGTGAGTGTACGGGTACGACCCGGAAACCAAAGCTCAGTCATCACAGTGGAAGCACCCAACGTCGCCAAGGCCCAAAAAAGTACGTCAGGTTCGGAGCAAAATCAAGGTGATGCTGACTGTTTTCTTCAACTACCGAGGCGTTGTGCATCACGAATAGGCACCAGAAGGACAAACAGTTACAAAGGAGTATTATTGGGAAGTCCTCCGACAGCAGTTCAGCGCAAGAGACCGGATCTGTGGGTCACGCAAAACTGGCAGCTGCATCATGACAACACACCGGCTCATTCGTCGCAGCTGATCCAAGGTTTCTTGGCAAAGAAAGGCATTTCGCTCATTCGCCAGGCTCTCTACTCTCCATACATGGCTCCTTCTGACTTCTGGTTGTTCCCAAAAATGAAGATGCCACTGAAAGGCTCCCGCTTTGAGAGCCGAGAGGACATCATGCCGAATGCGACGGCGGAGCTGAGAGCCATTCCGGAAGAAGCATTCCAGATGTTCTTCGAACAGTGGAAGGATCACTGGGCTAAGTGTGTGGAGGCACAAGGGACCTACTTCGAAGGGGATTAGCAATTGAACCCAACCAAGTACGTAATTTTTTTCCCCAGCCTAAGGTCGGATACCTTTTCGACAGACCTCGTATACGAAAGTACAGTATGAGCTAACATTTATTCAAATTATTAGTAAGAAGCTATGGCGGATGAATACGACATCACCTTTCGGAATAAACAAAACTGAAATTTATAGCTGTTTGGTCTATAACTATGCAGAATCGCTGGTGATAACAATGAAGTGTTGATGACAGCAAATAATAGTTTTTTATATGGTGTAAATCTTAATTTCGAACGCTAGTGTGTATGTAATTTATCTTGGAAAGATGCCAGTGCATGTGACATTTTTAATGAATCTCGGATAAAATGCAAAATCAAAACAAAATTTTGATGAATCACACAATATCTGTATTTACTTTATTTATATGTATCAACTGATGATGATGACAGGGTAAATTTCATGATGCCCGCCTTAGAATTTATAATTTTCACCGGTCAAATTTTGGGGTGACATTTTTTTAAGGAAACAAAAAAAAAAAGGTGGGACTACCTTAGAGTAACTCAGGTTAATATGGGGTCTAAGTTTGCTTCTTCCCGAGAGTTGGCAGGACTTTTAATCTTTTCAAATCGCCTGGGGAGTGAGCCAGCGATCGTCGTGTTTCCTAGGGACAGTACCAGCTCGGGCTCTCGCACAAAGTCTCTCGTCTGCGGTGTTTACGCGTGGCTACACAGTCTCTACAGTCCGTTGCTTCGTTTCACCTAAACTGGAAATGTATTTGGTCGCCTCCTACCGACGTCAGGGGGGGCTGCCAGACGGCGAGCGGGCCCCGAACACCTACGAGTAAGACCGAGCTCTCCATTCTTTTCCCTACCCCCCCCGCTATCGATTTCCGAAGAAAAGGAAATATTTTGAATGGAGAGATTACCTACGCAAATATCTCGATACACTGCCGTGAGATGCACTGGAGTTCTTTTTCTAATGTACGACTGGCGGAAATGCTCGGTCACGTGCTTGTGTTTTCCGCAAATCTCCGATTTTAGCGGAGTTGTAGCCCCTTCCGCCCACGCGCTAACCTCTCCCCCCCCCACCATCGCCACCTGGGAGCCAAAAATAACGATAAGACAGCAACCTCGGGTTAAGCAGGCTTTGATCAGCGCAGGAAAACGTTGAGATTTCCAGTTAACTTTTATTATGCTATATTTTTTTATAACCCCGCAGTGAGAACATCAACAACAGCCGTGGTAGCGGGTTAGCTCCGTAAGGGGACTGTACCGGGTTCGATCCCAGGCTGGGGTCGGAGGAGAGTTGTCGCTGATGATCGCCATAGCGTGAAACAGCTGTGCGGCGTCTCCTTGGTGCCCGACGTGAGAGAGACCTCCCGGGTCCTTGGGGCCCCCGGTGTCGGGTGGACCGGGCCGCTTGATAAAAGAAAATTACTGGAAACAAGTCCGCATTTCAAGTGACGGGAATCACGACAAAGTTTAAGAATAGCGAATGTCAGGGTGCCATGGTCGGTTTATACTCTATGCCGAAAACCGTCCCTGAGAGGGACACGTGTTCCAACAGAAATAGCATTAAATAAACCGGCTATGTAACTAACTTCTGGTTTCTTCTTACAAAAGAAAACCGCAGGGATGGATGTGGCTCAATCACATGCATCACGAATGCATGATTTCGTCAACGAATTTCTTTTGAGCATTATTAATTAAGCAAAAACATCCAATCCTCTCGCGACATTCAAGGAAATGGAGCTAAAGATAAGAGAACGGAATAGTTTTTCAGCTGTAAATGATGAAACTTGATGGCTATTGTAGAAGAAAAAGAAGGATACTCTGATTTTAAAAAGTCATGGGATCAGAGTTCCACGATAAACTTGTTTTACCGCGTTTTGCTATGCGTCTATTTCTACTATTGACTACATAGGAAATATTCGGACGTTAGCCTGGCGAGGCCAAACTTATGGCAGCTAGTGCATTTATAAAAGTGAGAGAATATATATATTCTAGACTTCACGCTATCACAGTATTTATGTACGGCCTTTCGTCCAGCAAAGAAGAAGAAAGAAAAAGTTAATTTTATAAAAACTCGAGGGAAAATTGACTCAAGAGTAACGTAAAACGGAGTGAATAAGAATCCATTAACGAAATAAAAAGAGAGAAGCTGCTGGGTTCGCCTTTAGAAGGAAAACAAAATGTCTATTTTTAACGGAAAGAGAACAACCTCAAAGGAAAAAAAAAGGACAAAAATCGAAGAAGAATTCTTCACATCACGCAACAGGAATAGTGCAGGGTTACTGCTGGTAAAAAGATAAGTCTGGTGCGGTGATTTTCCCAGCTCCGATTGGGTCCAGCTCGTAGCTTGATGGCCCGGGGTGGTGGACGGCTCAAACGCATATCCATCACTCTCCGTAAACAGGGAGACTGATATAAACAGACTATCTGAAAGATGGAGATGGGAAGAATCGGTAGGAACGAGAGAGAGAGAGAGAGAAGAGAGAGAGAGAGAGAGAGAGAGAGAGAGAGAGAGATGGAGAGAGAGAGAGAGAGAGATGGAGAGAGGAGAGAGAGAGAGAGATGATGATGTCAGTACAGAGACAGAGAGAGAGAGACAGAGACAGAGAGAGAGACAGAGAGAGAGAGAGACAGAGAGAGATGGAGAGAGAGAGAGAGAGAGAGAGAGAGAGAGAGATGGAGAGAGAGATGGAGAGAGAGATGACGTCAGTAAGAGAGAGATAATGGAGAGAGAGAGATGAGAGAGAGAGAGAGAGATGAGAGAGAGAGAGAGGAGATGGAGAGAGAGAGAGAGAGAGAATTTATTCAGAAGAAAAATAAATTGATCAGGGTTCGTGGAGTATAAGGGGTTAGTGGTCACGTGACTGGCTGGTTGCGGGAGAGTACTTATTGATCGATGGAGCAGCCGACCGACAGATAAGAGCTTGTTAGACTCGAGGACCAGGTACGAGATCTCTCCCCCTCCCTGATAGCTAGCTTCCTGACTCATCTAAATTCCAGGGCTGATTTATATACCACGGGCAGAGGCATCAACAAGAACAGGCGAACCTTGTCCTTATCCAGTATCGCTTTTAATGTCGATATCGCGATACAAAACAACTGGCAGCACTTCTCCAGATCTCTTCCGAGTAGATTTTAGTGAACAATCCAAGGGAGCTAAATCTTGGCTTCTTCTTTTTTTTTTTTTTTTTAACTATTTCTTTCACTTTTTAAATTAATTTTACTTTGTCACGGAAGTTCCTGATTTCACTCTACTTCCAAGTCATCAGCCAACTAAACTTATCCGTCGTTTTATGTCAAAAACGTTCATAAAGTTTTGTAATTAGGTTTGACGAAAGCGTAATGTATGTCGTGGATTGGGGTTTTTTTTAACAATTAAAATGGACAAAACTCATTTCTGCAGAGTATAACAACTCACACTTATTGATCATGTGACAAACTATTATCGGATATTGGCAATCGATTGACACTGAACTCCGATAGTCGGGTTCGACTTCTCTCAGAAATATCCGTGTCTCCCTGCCAGTGTGGCGTGTAGTACTGCATCCGTAGTCTTTAGAGAGTCTGTAGAAGAGTACGTGCTAGTAAAGTTAAGCATTTTTATTTGTTATCTTTAATTTTTAGCTTTTCAAAATGGAAATGTTTTTGTTGGGTATTAAGAGAGAAGCTTAGGATGACCATTCTACTGGAAGCGCTGATAAAAACCAGCCTAAGTCAAGAAAGTATGATGAAAGTTACATAACTTTTGGTTTCGCAGGTGCTTTTGTTACTGGAGAAAAAACGGCTTTAGTTTGTTATTTGTCATAAAATGCTGTCTGCTGAGAGTTTAGAGCCAAGCAAACCAAAACAGCACCTGGAAACAACTCGTGCAAACTTAGCTAACAAATCTCCAGATATTTTCATTTGAAGAGATGAAATGAAGCAACAAAACCCAAGTCTAGTTATATAAATAACTGTCCCTTCGAAATCACTTTTAGCTTCTTATCAAGTTGCATACAGGATCGCCCAGTGCAAAAGGTAAGATCCCACACAATTGGAGACAGTTTAATTCTTCCAGCAGCTATTGGTGTGGTTACAATGATGTTGGGGGAGTCTGGTGCCAAACAGCTCTTAAGTATCCATTTGTCTAATGACACCGCTTCCCATCGAATCACAGATATAGCAGATCTAGATGAGCAACTAATTGAAAAGATAAGAAACAAACCATTTGTCATTCAGATAGACGAGACCACAGATAGTGCCAAGGATGCTCATTTAATAACGTACGCTAGATTCATTGAGGGGGGGGCAAAATAAATGAGGATATATTATTTTGTAAAGAAATTACAAGGTCGAATAAAGCTGAGGACATTTTTGGAATTATCGACAGGTTTAATATGCCGAAAATCTCCTAGTGCTGTTTGGACTCACTGTATGATTCATAGGCAAGTTCTTGCTTCGAAAGATTTGAGCCCATCATTGGAGAAGGTTCTACAAGCAACTACAAATGTTGTGAACTATTTAAAAACCAGGCCTGTAAAGGCGATGTTTGCAAGGTTTTGTAAAGAGATGGGTGCTGAACACCCTTCTTTACTGTGAGTCAAGATGGCTGTTTCGGGGAAACGTTTTGACACGTGTTTTCGAACTGAGAAATGAACTTTACCAGTATTTAACTGAGGAAAGACTTGGCAGTGTACACGTTTATTGACTGTGATTTCAGTATGCAGTTAGAAAAATTAAGCGACGTATTTCATTAGCTGAACACTCCTAATACCTCACTGCAAGGTGGTGATAGCGATATTCTTCAACTCAATCACAAAATTAAATTGTTTATTAGGAAAGTTGAACTGTGGCAGAGTTAAATGGAAAACAGAAATTTAGATATGTTTCCTACTTCAAAACAATTTATTGAGAGCAGTAACACAAATTAGTGAAGATGTGAAAATTTGTATTTTAAGTCACCTTTCTTCTCTAAAATTTCACTTTCTGAACTATTCCCAGATACAGAACATTTGACTGGATAAGGAACCCATTCGATGCTAAACTGGTAGCTGTTATACTCACTGCTATCGAGGAGGAGCGATTCATTGACGTCTCTGCTGGCACTTCTTTGAAAATAAAATTCCTGACAATGTCTCTCTCTGAAATTTGGATCCGTGTGCGGAATGAGTACAAGGAATTAAGCGAGAAGGCTATGAGAATACTGATTCCATTTGCAACATCCTACTCTACACAATAAAATACAAATACCAATCAAAAATAAATGTGGGACGAGAAATGAGAGTGGCTGTCTCGAAAACAACACCCAGATTTCAGGAATTATGAAAACGTAAGCGACCTCATCCCTCCATTAAAAGTTGGTGGAATATTCAAACTTTTCCAGACTGAGAGATTTGTTGAGAAAACATTCTGTAGAAAACAGCTTAATAAGGTGCAATAAGCTTCATGAGCCTTCGTAGATAAATCTGATTTCAGTCTGTTTTCTATGTTGTTATTACAACAACAAAGAAAAATATTGAACGCAGGCGATTTGCCCGTATGATCACGAAATGTAATTGAATTAGTTTAAAAAAAAACATTTATAATCACTACTCCTCTCTATATATCTGTTTCTTGCTGAACCCTAACCCCCCGAATCATTTTAGAGGGTCGCGGTATCACAAAGTTTCAGAACCCCTTACTCTAGGCTATTATAAAACAGAGTTATCTCCCCTAACCTTACCCACTTCCGGGTAGCTCAATGAAAACAAGAGACATGGAGAATGGTGATACATTTTCGCTGTTAAATGATAAAGATTTGCTGTAATTTTTTTTTCGTGATCGAGGCCGACGGTTATCTGACTCGAAGACAGAGCTAACTGAGAGAGAGAGAGATAGAGAGAGAGAGAGAGAGAGAGAGAGAGAGAGAGAGAGAGAGAGAGAGAGAGAGAGAGGAAGTAAATCAACATCCCGTCAAAATCGGCGACACGAGGCGCGGACGATGCAGTCAAAGGAAGACGACGCCTACAGCCATCATCTCTGACGCCTCTTGGCGGAACCCGAATGGCAAAACTGCTAACCCTTTCCAGGATTTCTCAGGGTAAAAAAGAAAAATAAAAATTTAAAAGATCTGTTTTAAGTAAACATCGATTTTCTTTTGCAAACTATGTTTCCACTGCTGAGTAAGTTCAAAAGATAATTATTATCATGGCTCTTACATTTATAATTAATTAATTGGTTAATAATAAATACGTAAAAAATATGCAATTAAAATTCTACTCATCAGTTAAAGGCTAATATTAAATTTTATTTTCGGAAAAAGGATGAGTTACCATTTTATGCATTCTTTTAACCAACGCCAGCGATATTTTGCCTGTCTCTGTTTGCGATACACAAATATATATTTTTTTTCACAATTGAGAACCTAAATTAAAATATATATGTAAACAACAGACAGTAACACAGCCTCATGATGGCTCAGAGTCTGGCACCAACTGAGCATTGGAATATTCTTTTTGAATTTATTTACAGCGTTCCAAGTATCCGTTACCTGGATTAGTCGTGGCATTTAATAATGTTCAATTAATTTAAATGTTACAACTTAAAAAAAAAAATCATATTCATTCTCCTGTCCGGATTAACAAGTGAATGTAATTCTTAACGTATTTATTGAGAGATAAGTAAGCAGATTTCTTAGACGCGATAGCAGTTCGATCAGTCCACGCTGTCGCGCGCGTGGCTTTACATCTTTTTTTGGTTTCTATAAAACCAGTCCTAGGTAAATAATTTAAATATGCATAAACAACAAATATAGACTTTAAGCAACCCGAGTAAATGCTACATCCCCTCCTCCTGCCACCACCATCTATTTTGCTAGAGCTTCACACAATTTCCTTTTTGGATTTTCTTCATAACGCCCGTCGGCAGGAAGTCCACGACTCTTCGCCACCAGGGGGCACAAATCACTGGAGAAATCGGGAAGGTGGACAGGTTACGGGAAGCGGATACAGAGAACGCATGGATCAAATAGAACTATGCTAAATCTGCTTCATTATGCTAAATATATATTTTATATGATTAACACAAGTAGCGAACACCGACTTTCAAAAATTACCTATTCCTTTTTCCTCCCGTTTATTTTCGGTGAAAATATCTGATGCCAGGCGCAGCATCTGTAATTTCTTGGTGAAGACTTAAATTCGTTCCACCTTCCCCACCTCCTCCCAGCGAGAGCTCCGTCTCCCTGACGGTGCTCGCGAAGCAGAAAGAGGACAATAGACAAACAGAAGCCAAGCATTGCCAAGAAACGTGTTGTTGTTGTTGTTTGTTTTAGCAGTCAGTCAGAGCGGTGATTTACAGGAAAGTGATCTGATGGTGGCGGTCATGGATCTTATTCTGTCGTCTCGGGTAACAGTTGTTGTTGTGGACGGACGCGATTCGTCACCAAGGCAACCAGAGCGGCACGCGAGCAAACCACAGTCACGTGTCTCCACTTTCGCTCAGCCTTTCCCGCTCTCTTTCATTATTATTATTATTATTATTATTATTATTATTATTATTATTATTATTATTATCTCGGTTGGTCTGCTGTTGTACTGGAGTAAAATGGGAAAGGTTTTCTACTGAGCTGTTTGTTTATTAGCAGCACTAACTTAATCAGTGTTTATTGTTGGGGGAGTGAGAATTGATTATCCCTGTTGACGTAGAATTTAAAATGAGATTTTTTTTTTTTTTAAATCGCATAAATTTTAAGAAAAATAAGAAGCAGGGAGTTTGTCTTATCCCCGAAATCTGAACCAGTCGACATCTCCGGTGCTTCGAGCAGGAGGTTGTCAGGGTGAGAATCAGTAATCTCCGGCATGCGGAACAAAGGCGAGATTGGGTCGTTAGTTCGAAGTGGCGAATAATTAAACGTTTGTAAGGAATGAAGAAATAAAAATTGAGAAACCTGATTGATTATCCGAGAAGTTCTTTAGAAAGGGAAAAAAGGGCAAACTTGGTAATGCGAGAGGATGAAAGGATTTATTATAAATTAGAAGTTGTGTGTGTGTGTGCGTGCGTGTGAGAGAGTGAGTGTGTGAGTGAATGAGTGAGAGAGGGAGTGTGTGTGTGATGAGTGTGAGTGACAGTGAGTGTGAGAATGTGTGTGAGAGAGTGTGTGCGAGAGTGTGTGAGCATGTGTGTGTGAGAATGTGTGTGAGAATGTGTGTGAGAGAGTGTGTGAGAATGTGTGTGTGAGAGTCTGTGAGTGACAGTGTGTGTGAGTGACAGTGAGTGTGTGCGAGTGAGTGTGAGAGTGTTGTGAGAGAGTTAGTGAGAGTGAGTAACAGTGTGTGTGAGTGAGTGTGAGAGTGTGTAAGAGTGTATGTGAGTGTGTGTGTGTGAAAGAGTTGTGAGAAAGTGAGTGAGTGTGAGTGACAGTGAGTGTGTGTGAGTGACAGTGACTAAGAGTGTGTATAAGAGTGTGTGTGAGAGAGTGAGTGAGTGTGAGTGACAGTGAGTGTGTGTGAGTGACAATGACTAAGAGTGTGTATAAGAGTGTGTGTGAGAGAGTGAGTGAGTGTGAGTGACAGTGAGTGTGTGTGAGTTAGTTGTGAGAAAGTGAGTGTGTTTGTGTGTGCGTGTGTGAGAGAGAGAGTGAGAGTGTGCGTGTGTGTGCTTGTGCATACAACAAATGTTGTATACAAGAAAAATGAGCAAACCTCTTACGCTTATTTTGTGTATCTTTTACTCTGCAAGTCGCCTTCTGATTTACTCTGAATGTAAACGTTGAGAACTTTGAAATGGATCTATCGCCAGGACGAACGATCTCACGGACTGGCGGTGACCGATTAAATAACGACGCCTGTATTTCTGGCCATCTGAGGTTAGTCAGTGCGAAGACAAAGAGCCCGCTATGCTTTCTGTATATTTAACACATTTTCCCTTTTTCGGTTGATGCGACTGCTGTGCTTAATCACGACATCGTCTAGTTTCAATTGTAACGCGATCTGCGCATGCTCGAGTCTCTGGGAACCGCGGTGGTGCTTCTCTAAGGTATTGTGCGGGTCTGGCATCGGGTCTATTATTCATCTGCGCCACAAGTTTTAAAAAATTTGAATAAGTACTCGGTGTACACGGGCGTGGGCGCAGATTAGGGGCCGCGATGCCCCCCCCGCGCTTTTGAAACCTGCGCACACAGGCCGTACGAGCACGCGCCTCCAGAGGTGATGGCGGTGGGAAATCCTTTTGTTCCTTTACGCGTACGGCAGCCGACAGTCTCGCGCACCCGCGGTTCCGCTTGCCGGCAGGACAAAAGCCTCGAGCCGGTGTTCGGCGTTCGCCGCTGACTCCCAGACGGCTGGTGTCACGTGGCGAGGACGGACCACGGGAAAAGGCGGAAGATGACCGGCTCTCAGAAGTTCGTTTCCGCTACGAGTGTCACGTGGATAGCTCCCGTGCTGGGTGAGGCCTGTGAAAAGAAAATGGCGTAAACTGGTACTTAGATATATCTAATTGGTAATGTTTGATGTTTTCAACAGAAAAGAGAAATTTCTAATGTAGTTTTGTAAGTTTCAGAAATAATATTTGAATTAAAACGACGGCTTCATGAACGAAGAGTTGAGACTTTTCAGTCTGTCCCTGTCACTCCGTTTCTAATCAGCCACTGTCAGTCAAATCGAAGAATTACAGCAACAAACAGCACAAGACCCGGCTGACACTGGACTGAGAGAGAAATCTATGCGGCCTACAACCCATTAGCGCTCCCCGACAATAATCCTCTGAACTAAGACAATTTAGCTTCTATGATGCACCACCTGGGAGTAATAAAGGGTTTTTGTCTTTTTACGCAGTGAATTTTGTTGTTATTGCCAGATGCAATTATCCCACATTGTTTCATATACCCCCACCAGGGCGCGCTGGTCATTATGTAGAGCGAAAGCCACCCGCGGGATTAAGTTTGAATTTGCCAAAGTGACATCACAGGAACTTTTCCCTCAACTGCTTATCCGTTTCCGTGTGTGAGAGAAAGAGATGATACCCAATCTGTTTTTTTCATCGAGACAATAACCACTCTTTACAATTGCAGCAGCAATGATAATAATGTTAACTTTGAAGTTAATAAATTGAAAAATAGCTTTCAAAATATTCAGTTTCTATATAATAAAAAGAACATTAAATTATCATTTAAATTGCTTGTGAAGACATCTATACTCGTACTGAAGTTTAAGTCACAATCAGGCGGAAGAGAATCTAAATTGAAAATTCAAGGTGATGCAGCGTCAGTTGCCGATTAGCACAACAGAGATCGTGGAGACAGAGTAGCTGGAAGCAAATGCGAAAAGCAAAAACGGATTAGATTTTTTTTTTAAAAATCGAGGTTTATATTTTACATTTCCAGCAATCTCTCTCTCCTCTCTCTCTCCGTCTCTCCTCTCTCTCTCTCTCTCTCTCTCTCCTCTCTCCTCTCTCTCTGTATGCTGTACACGTCTCTCTCTCCTCTCCTCGTCTCGAGTTCAGTCTCTCTCTCTCTCTCTCTCTCCTCTCTCTGTACTGACGTCCATCTCTCTCTCTCTCTCTCTCTCTCTCTCTCATCTCTCTCCTCATCCTCTCTCTCTCTTCTCCCCTCTCCTCTCTCTTCCATCTCTCTCTCCTCTGTACTGACGTCATCATCTCTCCTCTCTCTTCTCCTCTCTCTCTCTCAGCTCCTCTCTCTCTCTCTCTCTCTTTTAAATTGTATATTAATATTAACGTATAAATGACGCGAATAACTAGCAACCTCGGTTTCTCCAATTATCTAGGCTGATCTTTATTTTGTCTCACGCTGATCTGATAAATAAACACTCGCTCAAATAATATTATTCATAGAGTTTTTAGGAGAATCAAATGGAAAGAAAATGGTAGGCTTTTATGAGAAAATGCTTATTTATTACGTCTATTTATAGCGCCTAATTTCCATAATAATATCTATGAACCTTTATAAGCACCGAGAGAGGAGTGCGCTAGGAAACAGCTGTGAGATGAAGGAGGGGCTCTCGATAACGTCAGTAAGGATGTTAGCGCATGTGAACCTGACACCATCAGTGGTCTAACGCTTCAAAATAGGTGAGACCAGGGAAGCAGCGACGGGTCCTGCCGTCGGACTCGGCCTCCCACCGCCCTCACAGCTATCGGTCGGAGACCCCTAAAAATGAAGTCGGCCAGAACCTTGTTTTCAGCCGACTGCGCTGTTCTCGAGCTTGCGACCGCGGATGGAGCACCGCCACCACCAGCCTCTCCACACACTGGCAATCCACGGTCCAAACAACTCTTTATTATCCTCGTCACGGTTGAGTAGATGCGACGAAAATAGCAAAAGCCGAAAACCTCCGCCTACGCTTTGAAAATTCCCCTAGATGATCGATAATAAAATCGATAAGTTTGATGACCCATTTCGCTACCCTGACCGGCCGTTCTGGAGGCGATCGAGGACTGCTACTGCCATTTTAGCGGGACCCCCTAATCTACTGACGCCAAGTTTAGCACAGAATTCCTCGTGTCAACAGGATGCGAACCTTCTGCCGCCCTTCCGTTTCTTTTCAATTGTAAGGGCGGCCGGTGGCCCCGGCGGCAGACTAAGGCCCCCATTTAAATTCCCCGGTCGAGGTCGGCTCGGTTTGGCGCAACCCCTCGAGGATGGTTTCCTCTTGCTCTTCTTCTTCACCAACCGGTTGGCCGAGTGAGTTTCTTCCGGGTACTCCGATTTTCTCTAAAAAAGAAGAGTGGAGATTTCCCTGTCGGAGTCGGAAGGGCCGGGTACGCCACAGCCCTCGCCCTTAACACCCCACCACCTTCACCTTTGTTGTGATCAGGCCACTCGGTTCTCGACCGCCCCTCCCCCGATCTACCGCAGCTGAGCCCGAATCAATGAACGACCGACCTACATTACATCGTTAACCGCTTTAATCCCCAGCCCTGGCGCCGTTCGCCCGCTGACTGCTATTTTAGGCGTAGGAGGAGAGTTAGAGAGGCGATGTACCACCGAGGTCCTCCCCGCCTCACTCCTGTACCCGTTTACAGCGGCCTGGGGCGCAGACGAGCAGCTGATTCCGTTTGTCAAAGAATGCGTTCTCAAGTCGTAAGTCCTCGCATCTGGTTAGAACGATTGCCAACCATCTGCGAGTCAGAACAAAGCAGTCGGGGTGGAGAGGTACGAGACGGCTGGACCCCCGGCCTGTCCGTCCACGGGTATCGCGGGACTCCGGAGTTGCTCACCAAACCCTTACCGAAGGGCGTGGCCAGATTTCGTTAAAAGGGTCACCTTCCGGTGTCATCACCATCTCGTTACAAGTGAAAAAGGGACATGTATATGTTCCTACTGCTCATCTCTTTGTCGGAGCGGTCCGACCGTCTGCCCTGGAGGAAATAAGAAAAGGAATAAAAAGAGAATCTATAAATAAAACAGAAATAGAGATAGATACCAGGGCAGCGGTGTGAACAATTCCACAAACGGCGAACAAACAGAATAACAGGAACTACATCTTAAATCATTTAGAGTTGAATAAAAAGTCTAACAAAAACATAAAAGAATACCGCAAAACACGTGACACACACACGTGACACACACACACACGTGACACACACACACACACACGTGACACACACACACACAAAATCTAAATGTTAGGGAAAAGAAAACAATGAAGATACAACTTTTTTTTTTATATAAATACAAAAGAACAGAATTTATATTTTTGAGGATTAAAGATTTGGGATTTGCAGTTTAAATCCGAGAAAGCTTTGCCCAGAACCCTGACGGTTATCCGAAACAGATTTTTTATCTATTTAAATTTAGAGAAATTCTTCTTCTTCTTCTTCTTTTTTGTAGTTCCTTAATTGGGCTTTAAATTAATTACGGTATGGCTCGAAATATTTCTGCTAATTTTTAAAAATTAAAACAAACATATGGTAACTCGTGTCTAATAAAAACAAGAAATCGTCAAAAAACTGAAATAAAAAGAAAAGACGAAATATTTTTTAATCGTACAGCTGAAGTGATGAGCTCAGCGAGAATGAGAGAGAGAGAGAGAGAGAGAGAGAGAGGAGAGAGAGAGAGAGAGAGAGAGAGAGTCTTTCTCATAGTTTTCTTGTCTTAAAACAAAATTAAGTACACTGGTGGGAGCTTACAAGCTCGGCAGCAATATCTCTATGGCGATAGTTAGACTAGATTTTTAAAAGGCCACCAGACAAAATGTTGTTCATTTATTTATTCAATCATTTTTTCGCCGAGTTCCCCCTCCGTCTCGATGTTGTGCGGTCAGATTCGCTGCGCTGACAGGCTAGCGGTGATGAGTCAGAGCACTGGTCTGTAGGCTGCATCATACACATTCTTGAAGAAAACTGTCTTTAAGTTAGCTCCTAACCATTGACCTATTAGACGGCCAATTTATAATATACTTCCAGTTAAAGGCGCTGCCCCGAGCCCCATTTTTAATGCCGATCCCTCCAGACCTTATTTACACAGCAAAGACTATTAGCAAGCCGTTTTCCTATCCCGTCATTTATAACGTGGCTGAACTGTTGGCTTCATTAGAATATATCGGAGAGCTATTGTATGTAGTCTAGGCTGATCGGCAAGGGTTCACTTCCGCCCTAATTCGCACCACCCACATATTAATGGCGAAAGGTTCGATTCTCAGCATTAACACATCGATTAAATCCTTTTGTCTTTTGCAGCTGTCCCTGGTATGTATTTACCGTTTACTGAGATCGGTTCTCGACTGAACAATGATCCCAAACCTCTCTGTTTATGATAATAGGTCAATTATGTCGGTTATTGATCCCAGACAACCAGCGCCAAGAAATAATTTACAACAGCCATGTTGGTGTTGTTTTGACGTCCGACACAGCGCGGTTTATAATAACACACCTTAGCCCCAGCCTGGTACAGTGCCCACAAATCCCCCAAAACATTGGCTATCACGGACCTGGTGGCGGAATGCTAAACGCCATGTCTGTGCTCCCCTCAAACAAAGTCTAAAAAGCATCTTTAAAAGGGCGTGCACGACAAAAACAACACCGAAAAAATATATATATACACTACGTTTACAAATGGGCAGAAAATTGCGAAGTCTGAGGAATTTATTACTTCAAAGCTTGGTGCAGAGTTGTCGTGCGGCCAGCGCGGGTTCGACCCGCAGTCTGAATGGTCGGGTCAGATGGCGAGTGTCATAGGCTGGCTTTGCTAACGTCAAACTCGGCGTACAGTTTCTTCTGCTATTTGAAAGGATTCAACTTGGGATTGGTTTTAAAGCAAACGGAGCAAAACCCATCATCTGAGAGTTATCTCACCTTAGTAATAACGTTTCCGCTCACCGCTAACCAACCACCCAGTTAGCAAACAGGAACTACGTTCTCCGCCTTCCACTGTAGTCAGTCTTGTAAAAATTAAAACCCGCTTCAAATCGAAACTATATACTTCCTTTTGCAGAGGTATACATTGATAAATAGTTGCTTTTTGTTGTCGCAATTCGAGAAGATAAGCAAGACTCACACGGAGACCACGACGAATCAATGCGCCAGCGCAGTATAGGGTCAAGCCGGGGTAGGCGACTCCTGGTGCTGAAGACTTGCGCATCACTTTAGCATATCTCGTGTAAATACTAACACGTGAAGCGACAATTAAATAGCAGATGTGTTTTATAAAACCTGATATATTGCGCAAGGCTAGTGAGTGGATTACTGACAGCGAAATACCGCATACAGCGACCAGCCATCTTAGATTAATCAGCTTGCACGTCTGTAAAGTGTAAGCTTCTGGTGCTTTACTGTTCAACCAATAAAATAGAAAAAGAGTCCACTTTTATATGTTGATTATTTTAAATTATGGGCTGTTTAATGCAGTATGAAAGTCGCTTCGAATTCAGCCGGACTTTTAAAAAATAATGTTTACATTTAAATATGGTTGAAATAAGATATATTCACCGGGTGTATCGATAAAAGCATGTAAATAATATACTCTAAATCAGCTGTGAAAAAGTGATATCAGTGTGGATTGCTTACTCTTCAACAAATAAAAACCAAGAAGCACAGAACTGATCTGGGTAAAAGGATTTTCGGAGAAATAGAGTGAGTGCACGTTGTATTTATCCAAGTCTTGCGAATTTCAGTGCAGCAACTAAAAGTTTGATTAGTAGATTCAGAAATTTTCATACACGTGAAAGACCAGACAAAGAGATAAGGGGAATGGCAAAGGATGGTAGGAAGAAAATTGCTACACAGGTTGCCAAAGAGCAGCAAGAAAGACAAGAAGCCATTATTAGTCTCTAATAAATACGATGCAGACTGTATCCAAAAAGAATTCATCAGTAAGAAGAATGGAGCAGAACGACCATCATTTCTAAAAGGAGCCCTAAAGATCAGTAGGGTTTAGATCAAATTCTATAGAAAAATGAAAGTAAAAAATAAAAATAACAAACAAACAACCTTTCTATCAGGTTGTATAACATGGGTCTGGAGAAGAAGAGTTTGGTGACAGTTGTGCAGTTGCCCAATTTTGAGAGAGGTGATTTAAAAGGCTCTGTTTTGCGGGTGTATGACTTTAAAACGTAGTTAGTCAGTTGGAGTAGATAGAAGAAATCGTGGACAGTTCTGTATACAGGGATATACTGAAAAGAAATATTATCATCGGCGAGGAAACTGCTGGGACAAAATTATATTCTTTAACAAGACATTGGTCCCAATAATGCCCCAAGTTAAGTGAAGATTTTCAAAAAGGAGACATAAAGATGTCTGAATGATCAGCAAAGTATTCAGGTGTAAACTCAATTTAACGGCTGTGGAAAGATTAAAAAGCAAGCAGTGAATCAGAAAAAAGTTGACATCTTTGAGTCGGTTAAAAGCTGCCGTTTCGGAAGAATGGAACTTATTCCATACCAGACGTTTGCTAACTGCTATTCTAGTGACACCAGTGAAAGTGTGAAAACAAATATCAATATTTTGCATGTTTAGACAGCCCTTTAATTAGACAGCTTGCGATAAACGATACACACAATTAACTAACGGAAGTAGAGTTATTTTCAACGTTCTCTTTATTTTTCATTCACGAAGATAGGCGACAGCCGACTGGGTCTTAAAACCAGCCCGGGCATCCTTCACCTACTAGGTCGGCCCATTATTCATTAATGTGTTGCTTATCTGCGAAAATAGACAAAATACTTGAAAAAAAAACCGAATAATATCCATTAAAAATTAAATTTATTTTCAGTAACACAAACACACGTCAGGTCTAAGAGAGTAGGCGCCTGCGCAGTTCGCTGCATCTGGCAGTGACCCCATCAACGATACCCTTATTGTTAAGTTTGGCCAGAATCCCTTTTTCCACAGACATCAGCATGAACGCCTCAGGATGTTCTTGCGTCATTGTACCCCTTAAACGGCTTTTGATTCTCTTCAAAGCAGAGAGAGACCGTTCACATGCCACTTGTGACACGGGCAGCGTTAGCAGCAGCTTGTAGGCAAGCCCAATGCTCTTGTAGGCATCAGTGAATAGGTTCAACCCGAGGAGCACCTTGTAGCAGCAGAGAGGGCAGGCTCTACATCAGTTACATGTACTCGACAGAGTCTTCCTGTCCTGTTCAGACTCACTGTCACTGCCCCTCCTGCACTGTACAAGCATCTGCTACTGGTTGTTTCAGTGTTGACCGCTGTTCTCCAAGACTTCGCAGTTCTGTTCGTAGTTGTTCCGCAGTGACACCATCATCAGATCTCAGCAAATGTTTATGCAGATGCTGAAATAAAAGAAAAAATAATTTAGCGTCGTAAGTCATTTCGCGACTTTAAGTAGAGATGGAACCTTCCTCTGATTTAACTAGAAACAGCAATTGTTACTTAAATAGGTATGCTGTATGTTATGAATATCATATCTGGAAAAAACCGACAACGTTAGGCTGCATTCTGGGAGTTTTGGCGACTCGTAATGATCATTTACCGGAACAGGGTCAAATATCGAAAGAGTCGAAAACCCAGACTGTACTACACATATGACAGGTAAATTTATCGATTTCAAAGGAAAATGCCCTGTTTTTGTTAACCTTATCAGTGCTTAAACTTGGGAAAATGATCACGACAGCAAATATTGCTGAGGTAAACATAGCAGCCATCATCATCATCATAGTTCCTCATAGTTCCTCATAGTTCATCAGATGTCGCAACGAAAAACAATCACATGTTATTGGCTATTTCATGTGAAATCAATTTCATATAATTTAGGCCCCTGTGTAATAAAATTATTTAAATTTTCCTATATCAAAACCATCCAACTTTCTAAAACCTTCCGCTATTTTAGAGTTCCCGCTGCTATTTTTCGTATGTGCAAATCTAACATCCGGTTCTGAAAGAGGATCCCCCTCGGATATCCCTTTTGCTTCAGGCAATCAGCAGTTCCCACCGTTTTTTTGGTGGTATCCGCAATTATCGCCCACGGTAATCACAAAATGTATACACCCCTGTGGTCTAGTCCCTCTGTTCGAGCAAGAGGGCGAGATGGTCTAGTCTACAACCATAGATCTAGACGGCAAGGCCTGCATCCTCACGTCGCTTTTCCTTATGTACCACAACGTGCAGCAGTGGCGCCAATGGCTATACTTCCACTGCCCAATAATTACAATGGCACGTCAGGGGCGACCTTTTGATAATTAGCGGGGTATCCCCGGGTGGTGGGGAGCATTTTTCTTATCCAGCCAAGCGGCCCCAGCCCACTCACCGGGGCATTGCCCAAATGCCTTTTTTGGCCAGTCCGCCCCCTGAAGATAGGCAGCGACGATACATTCCAGCAATAAGCTTTCTCCAAAGGGGGGATGACTCTGGGTGACTGAATGCCTTTTAAACTAACTGCACCCATTACGAATCAGGAACAGAGCGCAGTTAAAGCTTGTTACCCCACTGGTGCAGTAACAACTCTGAAAGGACTTAACCCCAGCTCTCTCCTACTAAGTCGGCTCATCTCTATAAAACATATTGTTAGATCTACTGGTTATTTAACGAAAACGAGATTTTTTCCTGCATGAGTTATCGTCCGTACTACTAAATCGAGCCCCACAGTTAATAAATCAATGTTAACCCCTGAGGTCTCGTTTTCCTAAATAACGCACAGTGTGATTATTTTAGTTATTAGATCTTGAGGTAATTACTAGATCCTATAATGCATGAGTTAAAAAAAACAAATAAACATAGCTATAACAAAAGGATAGGAATTTAGTTTAAAATCTGTAGGTGACCGCTTTTATATAAAATTGATTTTTCTGACATTTTAATGATCAGCGCAGTTTGGTTTATTATGCTACAGAATTGAACGGAATACATTAATTTAATTCTAACAAAGAGTACATCTCACGTGATTTGTAATCGAATTCAAGTGGTGGCCAACTTAGTCGTTTCTGATCCGAGATCTATGCTTGTTATTGAATAAAAGAATAGGCTTTTATTTGTCCTATAAAAGAGAGAGAGAGAGAGAGAGAGAGAGAGAGAGAGAGAGAGAGAAGCAGGGAAGAGGGTTTGATAGCATAGCAGTGGGAAATACGTCAGCGATCCTGTTGTTGACACACCCACATCTGGCACGTCCAACACCGCACTAAGCCGGTCTGTAAATTAACAGCTTTACCAAACCTTTTAAAAATGCAACCCAGCGACTGCATTAATAGCTGAATGTTGTGAAAATAATCGTAGCGTGGGTGATAACAGATGGCGGCGTGGCTAGGTTAGGCTTCCGGTATTTAAGGCCGGGAATAAAAATAGGCAGCCAATGGGCAAATATATCGTGAGTGCTGATAGAGTATTTTATGTCTATCATGCACATTTCTAGATATGTGTATGTGTGTGTGGAGAAGAGAGAGAGAGAGAGAGATGACGTCAGTACAGAGAGAGATATGACGTCAATACAGAGAGAGATGACGTCAGTACAGAGAAAGAGAGAGAGAGAGCAGAGAGAGAGAGAGAGAGAACAACTTTTTAAAGTGATACTGTCATGCTACACAACGCATTCTCCTTATAGAATTTAGAGGCAATTAAAGTTTTGCAGAGTGATATCTGAAGTGGACCGAAGACGAGACGCGAAACTGAACGATCAAAAGCGGAGATGATCTGAAGCTGACATTTATATTCTTCAGGAATCTATTCGGTACAGGTAGCGTTAATATTACCAGAGCAGTTTCATAACCTGCTGCTTACTCACAACAGATATTTTCAGATATTAAACAAGTAAATAAATAAATAAATAAAATAATGGCGGAAATGATTGGGTGCTAAATGGAAGTACGTGCCAAGGTAAGAAATTCCGTTAAAAGGTAACGATTAAGCTTGCGATGGAGATGGAAGATTAAAGCGTGTTGCAAAGATTTCTGCTAGGACAACGCTAAGGGAGGCGTTTGCTGTTAAAATGAAACAAGATGGAACCGCAAAGACGATAGTAGTAGCAGGAGGAAAATCCCTCGGCTGGCTCCCACCATAACAGAGTCTCGGGAAAGTCAACATTCGAGCGACCCGACCCACTAACCCTCTTCCTGAGGTATATATTCCTGGACTCTCATCATCACTCACTCTGTACAAAGATGGTGACAGGTTCTACTGTTTGGAAATCTTCCCACTGCTTGCCAATCTCCACGGAACAGTCGACAGAGAGGAGCCGCCGGAATAAGGGTTAGATGAAGACGGTTTTTGCTGTCCCTTGTCCATAGATGAAGCCAGGTCTCGGGCGCCTATGAGAAAAGCGGAAACCTACCATCTGCTTAATTCCGCTCATGGCTGAGATCAAACTCGGCAGAAGCTAACCCTTGACATCGTAACCAGCAAATTTATGCGAACACCGGATTATCTTCTCAATTCGGATTTTTGTTATTTTTGCTTTTCTATGTGGACGAAGTGCGCGTGTGTAGGCCGTCGTGTTGGTGATAATCCGACCGACTGACAGAGACGCGGTGCGGAGCGGGGGGCGATCTCGCGTTCGCTCGCTGATAATGTAAATCTGATTCAAGTGGCTGTCATCTAGGACAAGGCCTTCGCTGACGCTCTCCCGGGCCGCCAGGGTTCCACTGTCTAAATCCAGAGCTTCTTCTTTCCGTTTGAAGTTTCGAATACCGCAGCGTTTTCGGTTGGGGAGGGTAGAGGACTGGTAGAAAAAAAATAAGTAACTCGGGTATTGGAGGACAAGACGAACCATTACGTCGAGCGGGGGAAGAAGATATCGTCACCATCATGGTCTTCATAACCGAGATGGCAGCCGTCATCAGTGGATGCAAACGAGCCTTGTAGAAGGAACCGGAAGACGCGGATGGCGAAACTAAACATATAAAAATCAAAAGCCCCGAATCGAATTACGGCGAAATCGAAACGAAATAAAACCAATCCTCCGAATTGTATCTTTGATCTAAACTTCCTCTTGGAAAGTTCTGTGTTCCACCGTTCGTTGTTCTTTCGCCGCCTTCAGCATCGCTGAAAGATTTTGAGAGAAAGAGTGAGATGACGTCAGTAAATAGAGAGATATGACGTCATTACAGAGAGATATGACGTCAGTAAAGAGAGAGAGAGGAAGGAGGAAACGATGCAATGCAGCTCTCTTAGCTTTGTGTACAGCAGGCATAACATAACACTTCACTGATCTGGTGTGGAGCGCAAATCTCAGTCATCTCCTGCAACGGCAGAAGTCAAATTTTGCCGGCTCCGTGTGTGCTTAGCCTACAACACCAGATAGTCTTGTGCCGATGTTTCGCTGGCAGACGATTCCAGGTCGCCCGACACAACATTTCTCGCCATGTTTTCAACAGCCGCTCTCTTAAAAAATGTTGGATTATGTTTTTACATACATTCTTTACTCTATGCAATTTAACCTTTGTTTCCCGCCTTCGTTTGAGAAGAATATTTCTTAAACTTCACCCCACAATTATTAATCAGCACCTTGACGGCTGGGTATTACCTAGATTTCGGACGTAATATTTTGAACACTTCCCCGAAAGGAGCTAATCCAGATTCCTGTATTCAACCACCGTCGTCCCGGTCACACAGCGACCTTCCGAGGTGGATCAGGGTTTGTTTGCTGACTAAAAACCAAAGCCGAAAGCATATCAGTAACAGAGCTGCTTTTCTACTAACCCATGGGACTCCGGTTGTCCTACCAGTCCATACGCCGAACTGGTGCCAATCTTTTACTGTCAATAGGCGTGAACCGAATAACTTCTCTTTAAGAAGTTACCAAATTGGCAGCGAAAGTCATGGATTATTCTAAGCTGCTGTAGCATCATATTATGAAGCCAGCTTTCTGTTCAACGGTTTCTGCTTAGAGTCGTGTATGCTGATTGGTTTGCTCGACGACAGCCAATGATGATCGATGTTAATAAGGGTCATTGCCTCGCCGGTGGTGCAAAATTGCATATTGCTGATAACGGTCTCTCTTCTTAGAGACGAGCTAAATTTTCACCATTTCACATTCTTCGAACGCTAATTGATCTGGAGAAAGATTGGTGGAACTTCTAACCTCATTTGTTTACGGCCTACAGGCAATAATGTCAGATCTGTGGCAGTTGTGTTGACTGATTTTTGGTAAGGCAGTAAATCAAACCTCGCATTTACCGATGAACGATTAAATTCTCCCATTTACATGTCCATTTTTTGGAGAACACCCCGGCCTGCCTTTGGTCAGGGGATACCCGACCGGCAACCACCCTGACCTGCAAAAACGCGAAGCGATATTCCAGGCATCCAGAGCCGCTACCACCTGATAGGCGTCTAATGAACCTACAGTTGATCCTCCGGGCCTTACAGAGTCTGGATAAGAACCCTACGAATGCATCTTAATGGACGCCCAGCAAGGGCTAGGCAACCAAGAATAGCATCGCAGCAATAGGTGAAAGGGAAAAGAAATAATTTTTATAGACTTATATAGCAGACAAAAATTGCACGTGCGAAATTTATGGTACTGAAATTTAAGTTATTATGGTAAAGATGTGTAGTCTCTCTAGCAGACCGCCAATAAAGGGAAAGAAGAGTATTTCTGAAACCTTAACCATATCTTTAAATATCTGTAGTAAAGTTAAATCAAATCTCCTTTTTGTATAGGGGGGCAAGGCTTCCTGCTGGCTGCTTATTGCTACCATTCTTACTTTTCTTGACGGCGGGAAATGAACCCACGCCGAGTGAAGACGGAAGTTATGGACAACGCGGCAGCTTGGGAGGCTCTTGTAATAAGGTATGGAATAAAAGACGCGGTAAGACGACCAAGATGGAAGACGACGGCAGAAGTCTCGAAGGGATGTCATTCTATTACAAGGGGCCAGTTCGTGCCAACAGAGCGATTTGACTGCCGAAAAGCAAGGACTGCCCAGCTGCTCAGCCGGAGCTGAAGATTCTCCCATAAAATTCCTTCTCTCCTGGTCCTGGCTTCCGACCTCTCCCCAAATGGACGGCCGTGATTCTCCATTGTCTGCCGTCATCCACCACTGGCGCCTGGCTGGATGCTACCACCAGGTTCCGTAAACTATCGAACCACTGTGAACAGCGTCTATAAACCATTCTGCTGCTTATCGATCTATGTATTTTTTGATTAATAATAAGTTTAAGTGAACCAGTCTGTGCTCCTGCTGGTCCCTACTGAGTTCGCACGTGAGAGTCTGCTATAAATATCTCATTCTCTCTAAATCACTTCTATAATTTTCCAGTGATGGCTGTTCTCCACCGGCAGCAAGAAATATTACACTGGACAATTTTGTCCGCAGGAATCGTGATGGCGTCCCAAGGAGTTTTGGATACGGAGAATTCTCTCTGTTTTCAGAAGCCTTCAGGCTAAAGACACGTTCAGCAAATTTTCCGTCTGCATTAACACGAGCAGGACGGACGGATGTGCGGCGATTAGTGGTGGCCAACAGACGGACGAACTTCTCTGGTAACCATTGATATCGAAGTCAGAAATGAAAATTGATATGAAGAAACCCGTCTATCCTTGTGAAGAAAGACAATAACAACAGGGAAAACTTTCACTGGTTGAAACGTTTCAATATTTATAAGTATATAAACGGGCGATCTAAGTGTATGGTCGTTTCCATCTAAATGTTCTGAGACCGCCATTAACATGTCAACGATTTAATATTTTAACATGATAACCGCGGCCGAACAACGAGAGAGAGGAGGGACAGACAGCCAGACAAACAGACAGACAACCAGCCAGCCAGCCAGCCAGACAGTCAGACAGCCAGACAGACAGGCAGACAACCAGCTAACCAGCCAGACAGCCAGCCAGCAGCCAGGCAGCCAGCCAGCCAGCCAGACAGACAGTCAGACAGACAGACAGACAGGCAGACAAACAGACAACCAGCCAGCCAGACAGCCAGACAAACAGACAGACAACCAGCCAGCCAGCCAGCCAGACAGTCAGACAGCCAGACAGACAGGCAGACAACCAGCTAACCAGCCAGACAGCCAGCCAGCAGCCAGGCAGCCAGGCAGCCAGCCAGACAGACAGTCAGACAGACAGACAGACAGGCAGACAAACAGACAACCAGCCAGCCAGACAGCCAGACAAACAGACAGACAACCAGCCAGCCAGCCAGCCAGCCAGACAGCCCAAGCTGCTCAATAAACACAGTAAGGAAGCTTTGTACAAATTTATGCGCGCGCACGGCAAAGGAACGCAACAAGCCAAGACACCAGTAAGTGGTAATAATAACCCATTAACCGGGCTTATGGAAGATGATTTTAATGTTTATTTAAAAGTTTATTATCGTCCACTATGTGTCTCGGCTGTTTACTGAGAGGGGGTGGGGGCAATGAAGCGTGAGCCGACTTCTTATTTCTGCCTTACTATGGCCGTTCAAATAAAACCCGGCCGAAAATAGGGCCGCCGTAACAGTATCCGGCCGGGTTTAATTTGAACAGCCCTGTTATCGGCTCATTGTTTGGGAAGCTGGCAGCGCGCGACCGGAAATTCTCCAGCTCGAGGTAAAAATTCCCACTCGAAATCGATCCAAAGGGGTCTTTTTGTTAAAAAAAGAAAGAAAGAAGGTGGTGTGTGTGTGTGTGTGTGTGTGTGTGTGTGTGTGTGGGGGGGTTATAAAAATAAAATAATCGATAAACCGACAGATTTTTTTAAAAAGAAAAACCAGTTAGAGTTTAAGATGGCAGGGACTCGCAGAGAATCGGTGAAACATCTCGGAGGAGGAGGAGGAGAGAGGAAATCGCTGTAAATGCGGTTAAGGAAAAAGAAAACGTTTAAGGAGCGGAGCTTCTCGTTTAAAGAGGAGAGAGATTTCCTCCTCCTCCTCCTCCTCTTCTTCTTTTGGAGATTGATTCCTTTCGAACGTAACTGTTTCTACCGAGACGTGTGTAAACAACGAGAGAGAGGCATCGTTCCTTCTCGCATCTCCATGGAAACACGTACGCGGCCCGGCCGGAAGGGGACTAATTCTAGCATCGGAATCGACAAGATAGAGAGGGGTCCGTCTGCAGACGTTTTGTCGGGTCCCAGGGTCCTGCTGTTCTGAGTCAGCCAGCATCGCTGAAGGCTCGCTACTAGTAAAGACGCTTTTCAGAAAGCGAAGCTGATAGCCCAGCCGGTCCGAAGACCCTGGGACCCCTGGCTGTCCTATCCTGTCTTGTTCTGGACACGGAAGTGAAAGGGAAGCTCAATGATATCTTCAGAGTGGGTAACCCTTTCCTCCCCGGCAACTGTTACATCACTGTCTCCAGACCTAAACCTTGTCAGTTCTTGTTTACTTCTCTTCTTACCAACTGATCCCCCCAACAGAGCCCAGTCTCTGTAAGTAATTACTTGGAAAGGCGAACCGTTCCGTCTTTTGTTAATTTAACGGGAATCTGTCATATTTAGAGTGGTTTCTTCTGGAAGAGTATATTAGCAAGCAATGCAGTCAAAAGCAGGCCTGGAATCATTGCACGTTCCTCGTGAACTGCTGACACGGATCGCGAACAATACAACACCCGAAACATAATAAATAAACCACTTCCGTATGGATCATTCCAAGACCAAAATCTTGTATTTTAAAGCGAAAATACGAAAAGTATTCACGGTGCCACTAACAGCCGCAGACTGCGCCATATGACGTATTAGTAGATGACATCCATCCCTAAGACCACACTATGCGAGTCTGTGACTCGATGGGGCCTAGAGCTATGGATGAGAAAATGTATTTATGTTTAAATTTACGGAAATTCCTTTCATTTTCAATGCATGTTAGTCATCATGGAATTGTTTTTCAGCTGCAAAGTAAACAGGGCTATTTCGAGCAGAGTTCAGGGTTCCTTAATTGGTCATTGTGTAAATCCATTTTAAAACTGTGTCGGTAAACATTTGTTGCTGCTGGAGTCCCACACGAACCAAGATGGTTTCCTGCTTCCTTGCGATAACCAAACTAAAAAAAAATACAAACAAACAGGAAAGTGGCAGCTTTAATCGCTCTTAGAAACAGCGACAGCTTCTGGGTTTATATTCACGAAACTCTGCAGTCATAATTGGCACTCTGTCTTTTAATAACAATCAAATCTGAACTTAGAACAATCCGCCAATACTCGTCTCTTAGGTCCCTCGGTTGGTTTACCAAACGGTGTCAGTGTAAGACGAGGAAATAGTGTTCAGCAATATTTATAGACATTGAACTGACAACAACAGCAACAACAACAAAAAAGTGTTGGAAACGTATTACATGGTTTTTAAAATTCAAGAAGAGGAATCATATCACTCAAAACACAATAATCTTGATGCATTCTTTATGCTGGATCCTGAAGCAGATATTAAAGTAAATTCTCCTTATCCGTATATAAGAGATCCGAGCGCCATGGTTTCCGTAGCGGACGACTTTCCTACAAAATTATGTTAATTTATTTATTGAATTTACCAGAAAGCCTCCGGAAGTTTCCATCTTCTCAGTGATTACCAGTAATGGGGTTGGTGCTGCGTCCTCGCTAAGGCTACGCACACAGCTTGCAGATGCTTCGTTCCCATTTGGCCTTCGCTGTCCTGTGTATTAGGAGCTGTCACTTACCCCCTGCGCGCCATATCTGACGCTTTTTCTCAGATGAGCTTCAGTACTCCGACTGTATGTCATCAGCCAGGCGCCTGGAGAAATACCGCAGGTTTGGTATAAAGAGATTTAAAAGGAAGCTTGTGTGATTGTATCTGGCTAGTGGCTTCAGGCTGCAAGCCAGACTACACATGAAAACGGTCAGGACTTTTGCGATATAAATTGTGCAGAATTGACAGTTTTACATGTGAAGGTAATTTCGTGCAATTTCTGGACGATCGTAATGACAACGGATAGTCACCGCCTAAGGTCACAGGGAGACGTCTATTAGCGTCTGTGACGGCCTTCGGCCCGCACATTATACCCGTCACCGGATTATACTTCAGTCACCTGGTAGTGCATTCCACTCTTCTGTCAATACTTGACACAGTCCCCGAAGAGCTCCCCCACTCAGGAGCACCGAGTTCCTTGCCAATGCGTATAGACAGCTATTTTCAGACATTGTAGAGACCCATGGAGTTTAAGCAGACAATGAAAAAGATGTCGGACTCTCTCTGTCTATCTACTTCCGGCCCGTAGCATAACTATGGCTTTGTATCGCTGTTTACCGGTAAGATGTCTTCAAAGAGTCATCATTGCCACTATGTGGACATTTTCCAAAGGTTTTATACCTGGTTGACTTTCGTTGTTGTTGTTTTTTTTTTAAAATTTGGATTCACCTGACAGCAGTGTGACATTTTCAGCTGTAACCCCACAGAGACAAAGAGCCACAGGCAGTATTTAAAGCAACAGTAAAGTCACATGACTCAAACCTTAGGTTCACGGAGAGTTGAAGGATCATACGACAAGGCGACTGTAAATAGTCTTAGAAGAGGCCTCATACAAAATATGCCTATATAGTTTTGTTCGGTGAATGTGTGTGTGTGTGTGTGTCTTTTTTGTTTTGTTTTCCAGCATCAAAACTATATTTCGGATTTTCTGAGTGGTTTGATTTATGGAAAAGAGCGGATTTCGAAAGCCACTTCTATTCTGTCGCCAGGTTTACCATCGTGGACAGAAAAGGAAATGGTATGAGTGAAGAAATGCCTTCTTATGCTGTTCGAAATGCCTTCTTATGCTGTTCTGTGTCTCAGCAGATAATTAAAGGTATTGCTATATTAAACAAAGTATGTGAAGGCTTAAATTGAAACAGGTACCAGAGATGATTTTGAATAATAGCTGGATATACTTATTCCATTATTTGAAGAGGAGCGCGAGAGTGTAAAAGACTTCCTTGGCCATCTATACTTCTCTTTCTTTACATTATGTTTTTACTTCACGCATAGAACGATCAATGATCCGTGACCCATAATGTAAAGAGGGAGAAGTATAGATGGCCAAGGACGTCTTGGGGCACGGACAGACAACGTTCTTCTACTTAGCTGCATGTCGTCGATAAAAGCTAACTCAGTAATTGTAATTTTTCTAGGGCGATAAATTGGCCGCCGGAACAAATACAAATAATTAAAGACAGAGAAAACAGATTTTTACTTTGCCTCTCCTAGGTTTCAGAAGACCATCATCTTAAGGCAAAAATGGAGCTGGCAAAGAGGTTCCGGCTATCAATAAATATTTGTCCACACGTGTCGGAAGTCGCGGTCGAGCCAGCCGGTCAATAACTGACACAGATGGCGCGGCGAAGCATTTATGGGGGTCGGGAAATCGAACAGATCCCGCTATCGGACCGGGAAAGCTGCGTCGAGGTGTCGCGATTACATAAACAACAGCCTTTAGTGTTGACTTCGCTTAAGTACTGCACCATCGATTTCCGATGGTACGGGCTGGGCGTTCTCCGCCCACAGACATCCCTCTGGGGCCGACAGGAACGGTAACTCTCTTTCAGCGCTCTTTTATACTTCACGCACCTGGGACGTCGTCAGCCAGCAAAGGAGGAAGAAAAAGCAAAAAAAGAAGAAAGGACAATCACCCCCCACACTTGTCTGCTGCGCAGTTATATGAAATCAGAATGCTATGCAGTCTGTTTCTTAATCTTACATAATATTATTTATTTATAGAAAATTTGATATTCAATTAATTAACCTGTGTGATGCAAACCGGCTGGGTGGGCGACAAAGGGAACCACGGCAGCTGTCAACTTATGTATTGTAGCTCTTTTGTAGTGGAGTTTAAAACTGTGGCAGTGACATCACAGGAGCGAAGTAGGGGGGGATAAAATCAGTCTAATGATGGGAACTAAAATTACTATATTTTAAAACCGGTATCTTACACAGTAAACTTAATTATTTTTTACTGGGAATATGCTGAAATCTTCCTCTAAGTTATTTTCATTTTATGAAATAACATTACGTAAATATATGCATCTTTATTCTCGAGGACAGAATAAAATGGCTGCTAAATAAGGACGGGAAACTTCATGACCTATGAGCGATTTTAATCAAATGGATGCATGTATTATATATACAATTGTGTAGAGATGACATTTTAACAAGACTATTCATTAATCTATTATTTTAATATATTTCTGAGTGCTAAAAGGTATGAAGGTGGCCAGAGTGGGGAGCGCCCAAGCTAAGCCGGTGGACGGTAGGGGATTATCTTCTGACAAGTCCTCTGCCAATAGTGGACCGAAACCAGTTAAAGGATAACGCATACTAAAATATTACCAGAATCACATTCAGTGTAGAAGCCTCGATCGGTATTAGGAGTTCCAACCGAGCGATTCACGAATAAGCAAATCCCCAGGCCAGTTATTGGCACGTTGTTTTATCTGCAGCCCGTTTTGGGTCGGTGCAAATTCTATACAGCTGGGGGATTTAAACTCATGTAGGTGGAACCATGGCACACAGTGGTCAGTGACGACCTCGGGACGATCGCCCCTGTCTATGGCGCCCCAAAGACCGTACAACATATTTTTCTGTTGCGTAGTTCTTGGAAGAAAGTGGGTAACAGTAAACAGCATTCACAGTCCTGAATCCTGCAGCTTAAGAACTATTTGCATTCCAACAACCGACTACTGATCAAGTATCCACGATATAACTCAGCTGCGGTGTGTGTCGTCGTCTGTAGTTGTTGTAATATGTCAGGAGCTCCCACTTGCGCTCTTCTACGACTTTTTTTTTTTCCTTTCGTAGTTGGAATTTCCACTCCATTGACTTCTTTCGTTGCCGATTGATTAATAGGGCAAAGTGAAGTTGAAATCGAATTCGTTCGACTTGCTCATAGGCCGTCAAAATTAAGCTTCTAAGGGGCATAACTCTCTGGCCCAGGGCCACCTCTCGTTAATGCTCAGTACGACGATGAGCTTGGAACGAGCGGACAAAATAACGGCAGTAAACTCTCGTAACATCTATTGGGGGGCCAAGAAAAGGGGACACCAGTAGCAGTAACTAGTATCTGCTGCTACTACCGCTGTCCATCAAATTGGTGCGCATGACAAAACAGTCAGCCAAGTATCCCAGAGGACTCATCGATAAAGACACTTTGGGGTTCCAATAATGTCTGCCCATCTGACACGGACAACAGCCGGAAACAACGGAGAAGAGACCAGGTCAAAACCTGCGAGTGAAGACTCGTCGTGTCCTGCAGGAATTCGACAAGCACTCCATCTAGCGGGAACAGCGCTGCGGGCAGAGCTCCCCCCGAAACGAGGCTCCATTCATCAGGGCTGCAGAAGTGCGGCTGTGGACAGTGATGCTATTGGCTGCTATTATTATTATTTTTTTAATTTCGGAGATATACGCCGCTGCCGATTCGTTTTTTCCTTAAATTTTATTTCTTTTACTTCCCTTCTTTCTGTTTGGTTTCGTCCCCCACGTTTATCGATTTGGTTTTCAGCCAATTAACGAGCGAGCCGCCTAGCGGGAGGAGGGGGGGGGGTCTTCTCGCTTTCTCAGACGCGTAAGGGGCCCCGCTCTCCTAAAAGTTAAACATTTATATGGTCCTAACCGAACGAAGTGGGGAAGAGCGGGAAGTCCTGGAGTCCAAGCCCCTTCTGAAGGGAAGAACTGAGTCGTAAATTTGTTATTTATCTTTCGTTTATAGCTGCTGTTGCAGGCGGCCCTGCCACTGCGATAGAAGAGAGGTCGGACGGGTCTCTAGATACACCAGCGACAATCGTAGTTTATTTGAAAATAAACTAAAATCAGGTTACTCAGCCAAAATATTTAAAATGATTTTTTTTTTGTCGTAAACTCTCATTAATTATCTACGAAAAGATTCCATAAACTTTAAATGAAATTTAGAATTAATCTGGGGTTTTTCGTTTGCGTTACTAGTGGAAGGGAGATAAATAACAATAAAGGGACGTAAAAAATTAACATTAGAACCAACAATATAATATTGATGATAATAAAAGAAAATTAATAAAAGATATTTACTTGTGCGCTGTTTTTATAAATTCTTAAGCGAGGAAATATTTAAATAATGTCGAGAGAGAGAGAGAGAGAGATGTGCATGTGCTTTTTGTGAGTGATTGAAACGGAAATAAATAAATAAATGAAACGTTACCTGATTTCAATTGCATATTTATGCAAATACTTAGTTTGGTTGGGTAAACACCTGGTCTATGACACTGATTGCAGTAAGGCGCCATGTCCAGAGCAGTTGTCTCAAACTTGTCTTTTGCCTGAGCCACTCTGTGCTCGAAACCTATTTACTGATCCACTTACAGGTAAGAGAGCAGAACATTTATTAAATCACACAACATTATAATGAGTATAGTTACATATTACAGTATTCAAATAACATGTGAACATAATACTGAGTATAAACGTTCTGGAATTAATGATATGTCTGACATTGATTCTCATCCTTGTAATAGCCGGCCTGATGCAGCCATCCAGATGAGAATATGTCATTCTTGTGCGATGTCAGAAAACACAACCAAATAACGTTTCGCAGCATCCTTCCTGCCAACAAGAGTCTGAAAGTCCTCATCTGCAATTCACTAGGATATTATTTTGAGAACTTCTTATTTCAGCTCAATTTCCATTTCAAGCCGAGTTTTCTCGACATCGAAACCTGTCGCAATACTTTCTGACATGGAAATGGTAGAGAACATAGGACCTGCTCTGTTCTCTTGAAATCTGTGAAGCCGACTGCTTTAATTAGCCGTCATACTTCTCTGTGTAACAAGAGCTCTCCGTATTAGAAACCAGGCTCGTCGACTTAGATTCTGAACAATCTTCTTTGTAAAGCCTTTGTACCTATTGAATTAACTATTTTAACCTCAATGCGCATTACATTTTTAGGTTACCAGTTTTTCCACACAATGAATGTTGATGTAAAATACAGTTATGATGTTAAAAAAAAACTCTCTTTGGCAAAGCGATGTAAGCCCACTGTTCACACCAACCATTGCTGAAGCGCCATCTGTTGTAATGGAAATGAACTTGCGTAACGGAGCTCTTTCTTCATTAATACAATTCCCGAATGACCTGTAGATATCCTCACCTCTTGTCTCATCCTCGAGGAAAAGAATCTTCAAGAATTCAGTCATCAAACAGTATTCTATCAAAGACCGCGCTGTTCTTTGCCAGCAATATTGGTCGACTCGTTGAATTCTTGAAAAACGTATGAACAGGAGTCTCGCTCTTTTTCTCGAGTCTTTCCAGGTAATTAAAGAAAGTCTATGGATGAAATTATTTCTGATTTATTTTTAAATTTATCGAGCAGAGCGCCAGCTCTTTCTGAAAAGTCTCTTTTAATGAATGTTCCATCTTCGAGCGATTTCGATTTTCTAGCAAAGTCCCGACGCGCGCGATAAAGTTCGATTGTCCGCCCTCGATTTCCCCATCTATTTCGTGAAAACCGTTTGTTGCGCTTTCGATGCTGACTCAAAGCCATTCTCACCTGTCTCTGCCTCGGTTCACTCTTAAGGTGCAGTTCGTTAGCTTAAAATGGAAAATACTTCGCGACCGACCGTAGGAGCAGGGGACACCGGCGGTCTGACGACACCTGGTCTAGAATACAGCTTTTAGTAATCAAAATCCTCATCATAAGTTAATTCCACACCTGACTCGTCGCAGTGCCGACAGTTCGCAAACTTACCCGGTCGGGCTACTGTGCGGTGTCTGTTATTTCTGGTGGGATGGAGAAGACAAATTATTGCCGCACTTCATGACAAATGCAATCATATAATAAATTCAGATAAGTTATCAAGAGTTTTGTCCCTTAGATTAATTTTGACATTGTAGCAGCTTTCGAACACCCGGACCCTCTTTTTTGAGTATCGTAGTTCCTTCTGCACAGCCGCCCTGTGCGATCGCGTCCTCGTTGTCGTCCATAGCAACCAATCGCAGAAGCTGAAAAAAATAACAAATTCTGCTAAATTAAGTGATTCATTAAAATAAATGGATTTGGATCTCGCTTAAGTTTTTGTTTTTAATTTATTAACTGCTAATCCATTCACACAACTTCGAGGTCGTATGGCGAAATTTAAAAATGAAAATAGGATCTGAATGTCAACATCTACAGACACAGGAAAATGAATGAGCGAGAATTAATTCATCTGTTGATCAAAAGAGAACTCATTTAGAAACATATTAGACTGAAATAACAGTAAAATTATTTATTTTCTAGGGAAATAAACAAATTACGGTCTCAATCTAGGAAATTAGATCGCCGTCTATTATATTTCCGCATTCAATCTTTTATAAAATAAGTTCGATCATCTGAGCCCCATTTCATTTACTTCTCAAGTCTGCACTAACTAAGTCTAGTTTCTAAATTTATCTCCCTTTGATACATTTATTTATCAGGTTGCTATCTTTGACATCTAACTTTGTTTTTAATGTTTTTTTAATTTTTTAAAATATATTTTAATGCAATTTTAATTATTGAATTAAATTCTTTAGATCACAGCATCGGCTGAGTTAACTTTACAAAAATAAATCAATACATTTTAAATGCTAAATTTTTTTTTTTAAATATTGAATTATCTCCCTTTCGTTGATTAGTTTACTTATTTTTAAAGATGAATTCATACCATTATGTCCCTTAGCTCACTGCCTCTGGTTACGTCCCTTTAATAAGCGTTTCTTCTCTAACAGAAAAGTAATAAACTGCGTCATTTTATTTCTGATCCAGATTTTGAAAAAGCAATGGCCCCGGTCCGTTTGCGGCATTGGGCAATAGACCCGGTTGGTTGTATTCTGGGCGACTCCATGAATGCTGATCTAGACTTTTTTCGGGTCGACCTCGCTACAACTATTATATTTACCTGGTGACTGCAAATAGGCACAGGTGTATAAAGTAACCCTCCCACAACTGTGTATGCTTAAACAACCAGACTCGTTCCTCCCGCCCCCACTAAGGCCGCGCCACCGTTCGGCTCGAGTTTGCGGCACTCGACCACATCTACGGCACCACCACCACCCCCCACGTGACTGTATTACGTTTAACAGCTTCGTGTGCTCTGAAGTCGCCGGCGGTCAGTGGTCGCGCGCGCACCTGCCTCACGTAGACCTCCCTCTTCCCCTTCACCGTCCAACAACACGGCTTCGGTTACATCTCACACACCAGCTGCCCGCGGTAGTAAAATGGGATATTTATTGTCTTACGGCTTGTTTGATTTTAAATAGCATCACTTCTAATAATAATAATAATATAATAATAATAATAATAATAATAATAATAATAATATAATAATAATAATATGGAAACACGGGATGTGCGCAGAAAAAGGGTAAGTGGAACTGAGAGACTAACAAAGAAAATACATTGTGCAATGCGCTAGAATTTGTGAGCCCTTTGCCTCATGTAGAACCTGACCCCTTGTTTTCATGCCTCCATACGGGTTAATAATGTATGACTGTGGAATTTTGTTCCAAATGTCCTGCAGCACCAAGGTTTAGCTTCCATTTGTCTCTCTCAACAGCCGTATGACCATATATAGCTTCGTTGTTGTTCGTATAAGAACTTTGTGCTGGCCAAGGCATCTCTGTGAGTGGTCCATCAGCCTCGGCGCTTTCCGGATAGTTTTCCATCACAAAGACTGTATGTTTGGAGTCATTGTTATGTTGGAAAACGAATTTCTGGGAATGGCATGATAAATGAGAACCTGTCTCCACCTGTCAGCGCTTGGTATATCTTCGATTTCATATAAATTCCTGGCTCCCTCGGCTGATCTGCAGCCACGCACTTGTGTTGGTCGACCTTGCTGCACACCACCACTTCCTGGTCCGCCTTCCAACAGCTGCCGTCGATTATTGTCGACTTTAATCCTGGACTCATCTGAAAAGAACACCGTTCTTCTAGGTTTGTTCAATTCTGCTGCTTCCATTGGCTCCCCATCTATCGCAGAGAGAACAAACCCCGAGATGCTTAACGCCACCTCTGGATATTGCGGGCTGTCTTCCTCGAGCCTGTCTATTGTCGGCAGCGCCAGTCTCACATATCATCCTCAGAGTCTTGCATGCAGCTCTTCTGCAAACACGAATCCGGGCTGCAATCTGCTGCATGGAGCAGTCTTCACCAGCTAAAACTTTCATTTATACGCTTGCCGTCATATTTCCTTCTCAAGAGTCAGTAGACAACCAATCACAGCGTTTTATATCAACACGTGATCATACTGTGGTAGATTGCATTTTTACACACGATATGCGGTTCTGTCAGGTGCTATTCTCTATTTTCATAATTATTTCTACGACTGCCTGTCACAAATACAAGAAAACAAAAAATCTCCAAGTTTATGCACTGATTTCCAGAATGAAGAAAACGCTTGGTCTTGTGTCGGCAGAGATATACTTAAAGTCCGCTGTGTGTTCAGGCTGGTGGATTTCCGTAACGCAGTGTCGGCCACCTCGAGATATAAGAAAGCCCTAAAATCGAAGCTGCAACTTAAACACAATCAGTTACTCTAAGTATGGCAATCTGTACGTTAGAATCCCCGTTAACATGCTTACGTCATCAGTCGCCGTTTGAAGTCTTGGACTCAGTCGCACAGCTTCAGCACCCTCATCCCCCCACTGGCTTTTTGAATTATTCTCTCCACAGCCGATATCCATTCCCGCCCCTAACCTACACGCCTAAAGATCCATATTTCTGTGAGCACCTCACATTTTTATGACGTGTAGGATTACTAAAGAATCAGCTGTATTTGCCATCACAGCTGACCACCAGCTCCTGGCACTCTATCGGTAGACCACGTGAGCAGTACATCAAGTACGATACTCGTACATCTTCTTTTTAAAACTCTCTAGGGATACGCTATCGTTATCCGTCGGCTATTACCCTTCTCGATAAGCTTAATAACAATGGCTCTGCCGAGTGGATTTACTGCCTTTACTGGCGATGTACATGCTTCAGCCGGGACAGAACCTGGTTGCCCTATTACCAGGCAATAAACATCTGTATTCTTCCACGTGATGCCGGTATCTTTCGACGTCGTGTAAATACCACGGAAAGGCGGCCTATTGATTCCTCAGGACATTCGTTCGGAACAAAGGCAGGGGGGGGGCGGACAAGAATTACTTTAAAAGTTATTACCCACACAGGTGAACCACGTAATTGTAACTTGACGTTGCCTCCACTCGAAAAACGGCCCCTGGGCCTGTTAGGAATCCCCACAGGTGCGAGCGGGAGGCCGAAGACCGTGAAAAATGACCGCAATTTCATAGTTGGCACAGAAACAACAACACGATGCAAGAGGGAACAAATAAGGAAATAAAGAATCGTGTTTTCTTAGTTAGAAGATGAAGACGAAAGCAGCTTCTTAAATATTTCCATTATTCTACTGGAATCTTAATGGTTTTCTATTTAGTTATGGTCTCTGTGTTCTTGCAATTACAAAGGTAAATTGGAAGTGCATACAAAGATGCGGCTAAATCAAATAGACTAGAAATTGATGAGTTTGGTGACAGGTGAATTAGATAGATTAGGAGCTGATGAGTCTGGTGACAGGTAAATTAGATAGATTAGGAGCTGATGAGTTTGGTGACAGGTGAATTAGATAGATTAGGAGCTGATGAGTCTGGTGACAGGTAAATTAGATAGATTAGGAGCTGATGAGTTTGGTGACAGGTGAATTAGATAGACTAGGAGCTGATGAGTTTGGTGACAGGTAAATTAGATAGATTAGGAACTGATGAATCTGGTCACAGGTAAATTAGACAGACTAGAAGTTGGTGAGTTTGGTGACAGGTAAATTAGACAGACTAGAAGTTGGTGAGTTTGGTGACAGGAAAATTAGATAGACTAGGAGTTGATGAGTCTGGTGACAGGTAAATTAGAGAGACTAGGAGTTGATGAGTTTGGTGACAGGTAAATTAGATAGATTAGGAGTTGATGAGTTTGGTGACAGGTAAATTAGAGAGACTAGGAGTTGATGAGTTTGGTGACTGGTAAATTAGATAGATTAGGAGTTGATGAGTCTGGTGACAGGTAAATTAGATAGATTAGGAGCTGATGAGTCTGGTGACAGGTAAATTAGATAGATTAGGAGCTGATGAGTTTGGTGACAGGTGAATTAGATAAACTAGGAGCTGATGAGTTTGGTGACAGGTAAATTAGATAGATTAGGAGCTGATGAATCTGGTCACAGGTAAATTAGACAGACTAGAAGTTGGTGAGTTTGGTGACAGGAAAATTAGATAGACTAGGAGTTGATGAGTCTGGTGACAGGTAAATTAGAGAGACTAGGAGTTGATGGGTTTGGTGACAGGTAAATTAGATAGATTAGGAGTTGATGAGTCTGGTGACAGGTAAATTAGAGAGACTAGGAGTTGATGAGTTTGGTGACTGGTAAATTAGATAGATTAGGAGTTGATGAGTCTGGTGACAGGTAAATTAGATAGATTAGGAGCTGATGAGTTTGGTGACAGGTGAATTAGATAAACTAGGAGCTGATGAGTTTGGTGACAGGTAAATTAGATAGATTAGGAGCTGGTGAATCTGGTGACAGGTAAATTAGACAGGCTAGAAGTTGATGAGTTTGGTGATAGGTAAGTTAGATAGATTAGGAGCTGATGAGTTTGGTGACAGGTAAATTAGACAGACTAGAAGTTGGTGAATCTGGAGGTAAATTAGATAGATAGTTAAGGCGATGAAAGGAGAATCTGACGGACGAGGACGCATAATTTAAATAATGGAGAAAGAGGCAAGAATTAAACGAAACTATATTAGGTTATTTAAGGGACATGTTCGCTGATATAGTAAATTATTAAACAAACTTCGATACCAGATTGAGAATCGTCTGCATCTATGACTGACATTGATGTGACGAGCGAAATACCGGGTAAAGGAATGTAAATGCGAAACACGCGCCTGGCGCGTGATTAGAGCTCCTTCTTCTCCCCCTGGATCTCTAATCGCTGCCATGTTTACCGCTGTTGGAGTAAGAAACGAGAATATCTTTTTTTTTCGGGAGCTGATAATTGGGTTTGACAGGGGCTCGAACCACGCCGTTACCTCCGGTGCGTTCGGGTGAGATTCCGACTTCCCTCGCCTAATCTGACGAGGTTAAAGTCATCTCTCTCTCTGTCTCTCTCTCTCTCTCTCCTCCATCTCTCTCTCTCTCTCTCTCTCTCTCTCTCTCTCTCTCTCTCTCTCTCTCTCTCTCTCTCTCTCTCTCTCTCTCTCTCTCTTCTCTCTCTCTCTCCTCCATTTCTCTCTCTCCATCTCTCTCTCCATCTCTCTCTCTCTCTCTCTCTCTCTCTCTCTCTCTCTCTCTCTCTCTCTCTCTCTCTCCATTTCTTTCTCTCTCTCTCTCCTCCATCTCTCTCCATCTCTCTCTCCTCCATTTCTCTCTCTCTCCATCTCTCTCTCCATCTCTCTCTCTTTCTCTCCTCCCCTGTCTCTCCCCTCCTCTCTCCGGTGCCATTCAGACTGGATAAATTTGGTTTGGCTCCCCCATTTTCTTCCCACGTATATTACGTGAACGGTGCTGTGTAGAGTCTAATTTAATTCAGTTTATCTGACTTGAACGCATCAATAAGCTATTTAGTTATCTTCCTTCGACTTTTTGTCCTTGTAACAAAGGAATAAAAAGAAGCAAAACATCGCCAGAAGGTGGGCAAGTCTTAGTTTTACAAATAAATAAACTTTGCAAAAGATATTTTAAAAATAATAATTTTTTTTTCCATTACCGAAGACTAATTTTCTTTCTTTGAAAACTGTAGGACAACTGAGCAGACAGACACCATCAGATAGCCGATGCTTTTGAAGCAGCCCTTACGTACAGGCGCACTGATGCAAGCCACGAGTCTGGAATATCTGATGTAGAAGGGATTCTGAGTAAGGAAACAAAAGATAATCCAATCAAAGTGAAAAATGTAATATTTGCGATCGTATAGAGGAATCATTTCTAAATAACGCAACTTATAGCGCTTCAAGAAGATGCTGGTTTAAAATTCTAGGAAATAGATAACTTCATTTTATAGTCCCTGGCTGGGAGTATGGACGAACTGTACATATTGCTTACATTCCAGGCGGTCTGCTCATCTCCTCTAAAACGACTTTATACCGCTAGCCCAACCAAACGGACTAAGCGTAAAGAACGAAATAACTCCACAAGAGTTATCTCCCGCTGATTTCTCGACGGCACTCCCTGCTGTATGTAGCAGACCAGTTGCGCCAACCCAACGAGCGAGAATAAAATCATAAAAAATAAACTAAAAACGCGTCTGTTTTTCCTTTGGTTCTGGTTTCTCAAATTCTGCTCGGGATTAATGTCGACCGTGTCATTAGCGTGACGGCCGTCGGCTGTTTCCCCAGTTACCAACGGACCCGATGCCTTATTATCTCCCCTCCCCCCTTCCCCGGCCCTTTTAAAGGGGCCAAGAACACTTCCCAGCTATTTATCTTTAACGCGATTTTCCGCTTGCGCTGACTCTTGTAAACGGATCTCGCCCGGTTGTTACACAGCTGCACAGTCTTAATAAGTATTTAAAAATGGCTTTCAGCAGGAGCTTGGAGATGATAAGACGGGCCCTGCTTCATCTTAACCGGTACTGCGGCTGCGATCAGCAGCAGGGCTTTCCTCACGTAATGCGGTATGGTGACGATAGCTGTACGTGGTCTCTATATCAGTAAGCAAATAAAAAAATATTTATAAATTTGCATTTCTACGATACACTTTGTACGGTTTTATAAATAATGTTGCATGCAGTAATTGTACATTATATCTGTAATATATATCTAAATCTCCAAGACATAGATAGCTTGATGGAATCACAATGCTCTGTATAATTTACGAGGGGTTGCCTGTATATTTGTGGTTTCAAATTAATTATCCTTCGTCATTTTCTCCTCGGAAGCATCCAACTGATTCTCGATTTTTACAATTAAACGCAGGTAAGAAAACAAGCGCGATCTATTTTTTTAAAAAAACTTTAAAATAATTTTAAAAAAAAATACAGCGACTGGCTCTCGGGCTTCGACGATCGCCCCTTCTCCCTATTCTTCCTAAAAATGGGGAACGGATGGGGAGAGACTCGTTTCTCAAAATGTACGGCATCAGCCCCAATCGCTGGCCGAAGCCTTGACTAGACCGGTGATGGGAGGAGAAGGCTTTGCTGCTGAGAATCCAGGTGAGTCGTGGAAACACTCGGCCGGGAATAAAAAGTAAACTTTTTTTTCTAAAAATTGTTTTATTTATTATTATCCTCCTCCCCTCCAGTTTTTAACAAGGCCGGTTGTTCAGAGGCAGATCACCGTGAAATTGTCTCTGTCGCAGCAGCTCTGCTGAGGAGGAGGTGACACGGCGAGATCGACTTCACCCTCTCTGGCTATCAGCAAATTTAAACGCCGATCGCTGGAAGCGAAACGAACCTTCCGACGTTTTTTTTTCTTTTTCCTTCTTCTTCTTCTCTAACGGACTGACGCCGAGTAAACTAATTTTTTTGCTGGCTTTTAAATCTACCCGCCGGCAGAGTTTCAGGTTTCCAGACCCGTTTCTCTTCCACTAAGACGAGAATGTATTCAAATTAATTTCTTTCAGAAAGCGGACGCAGTTTTAGGCTAGCGATCTTATCTTCCTTCCTATCCTTTGTTACCCGATAGATGGAATATTTTTTTTTTTGTTATAATTCTTCAGTCCGAAGAACATATTCCAAAAGCTCTCCGTTAGGAAGACACTGCCAGCGTTAACCCGAATCTTAAGTAGACGTTTTTCCTGTCCCTTACGCTTGCAGCCACCCGCGAGAGCCACTGCGAATTGTCTCAACGGCGTAACTACTGGTGGCTGGATGTCGTTATCACCACCACCACTGCGGCAAAAACCGAAAATAAATTAAAACGTAATTTTGGTCGCAAACCGTAGGAGAATTATTCGACTTTGTACGATGGGTCGTGATTCTTTAAAAACGTGCTGAGAACGAGTGAAAATCATACTTTTCCGAGCGAAAGCAATGACATAAGGACGAGCTGAGAAAACCCTGTGTCACACCATGACGATCCGCATATCTAACCGTGGATGCCATCTCACGATTATAAGGTAAATGTAGACGCGCGTTTATATCGTAACTTCTGCATATTAAAAAAAAAAAATCGTTACGTAAGTTTATTTCCTCCGTGAGCAACAACCAGACAAAGGGGAAGTATTCCCGAGTTTTGCTTCACCTATTGCCGCTTTAACGGTACTAAACAGAGATGCAAAAGACCGTGGGCTTTCTGACTCCGAGAATCATGGGTGGGCCTGCGATCGGGAGATACTTTCCATCTTCATCCACTTTAGAATCTCGGAAATTTGCTTTAATTTGGACTTTCTGTTCCGGCTGATCGACTGGCGCAGAAATAATCTAAATCTAGCATTGTTTCCATTGGTCCTTTTATGTTTATAATCAAAAACCTAGTCTTGGAAAGACACAACAAGCAACAAAGGAAGAAATACAGTAAGGAGCGGAAATAGAAAGTAGTTTTGATATATATATATGACACCATTACTCGATATTTCTGTGACGTCATGTTTATAAAAGCTCCTATAGATGACATAACGAAGATTCCATGATCTGTATTCATTTATTTATTTCCCGTACTCACAACCAACCTATCCGCATTTTACGCTGACGGTACAGTCAAGTGTTTATATTTCATCTGTTATTGCCATTTGTCTGTCTTCCGCGCTCGGACTTGTTGTGGCCGAGGAGATACGAGCAACTAGCGGTGGTTATGAAGATAAACGCTATTTATTACGCACTTAGCAGCAGGGCCCACCAAAAGCTAATCTGTATAGATCATGTCCGCAGACTTTGCCAAAAGGTAATCAAAAAAGACTAATGGGAGCTGCAGAGTAGAATGTATCCCCGGAGACAGCATTGAGGTCCGTGGAGATTTGGAGCCGCGGTGCTGGAACACGATGCTAAAAATGAGATTCCACTGCTTAGCCCGACTGGCAGAGACTGGGCGATTAATGAGTCGTGGCCCTTGTGCTTTTCCGTCCAGGATACAAATCATTACAACTACAGCGAATTTTGAGCGAAGTTGACACCTCTAGTAGCGATATCTCATTTTCGATATAATTCAGGGGGAAAGGGAGAAAGAATGAGTTGGCTGGTTAGTTTGTTGGAGTCACTATGGAAAGGGAAAACAGTTATTATTACAAATCAGTGCTCCGGATAGATAAACAGACTTTTTGTAAACCAAGAGAAATATTTGCTTTTATCTACAAGATACATTGCATATATAATTTTCAAAAAAATATAATACGAGGCATCAACCAAACTTTTAAAAATATTAATATATTAATTAGAATATGCATTTGCATAAAAATTCTTGAGGGAATAAATGTGACTTAAAATGTTAGCAGGAATGAATTTTCCTAAGATATACAATAAATGTCAAATTATTTGTTTTTAAAAGGACAATATTCTGTGAAATAAAGGCTTCAGCAGTCCACATTTTTATGGAGAGTATGTCGGTGAATAGATACTGGGTTAGACAGTTATACAAAATTAATAAGAAATAAGGGAGTTCGGATAGCTCCCGTCCTCACTTATTATTATAAGTAGCTGAACATGATCGTCTGGCCAATTACGCGGGATGTACTGAGAGTAATGAGCCATAAGTTATCGCAGGAGAAACTTCTATTCGGACAAATCTGGGATTTTGCTAGATTTTGTCAATAAGAGGAGTCAATATTTGCCTGACTGCATTACATGATGATACAGTGGCTTTGCATGCTTCTTATTACCTTATCAACGAGAGCAGTGAGCAAAGACGTTTGCGGCTCTTGGAGGGAGTCAGGGAAAACTAAGACGTCTTTCCAGAGCATCCGAAGCATTGTGAATAGAATCTAACTCGGCAGGGAGCACGCGATGGCCCTATCATGCAGGTCTCGAAGACATTGGTCGATCAGAAAAGCCCTATTTGCAAGAACGTTATCGTCCATTAAAATTAACTTATCTCTAATTGCCCCAGCTTACGGTCTAACATGACACACAGGGATCCAAAATCTTGTCCTTGTGATTCATTGCAATCAGTGTACCTCTCTGAAGCACATGCATGCCTGTGTACGCCCACCCAATGAAATTCCTGTTCAGAAAACCACACTTCTGGTACTGTAGTGATCCCTTTTCGTGACGTTTGACCCCCTTCCAGATGAGTAAGCGCTGTGAATCACGTTGAAAGCTAAATATTCCTTCATCAATAGAGAGAACACGGCTACAGCCATCTGGTACTAAGGCGGCTTGTTTACGGCATCAGTCCAACCAACCGCTTCTATTCATGGCTCAGGCTCAAAGAGATGCACACCTTCTTCTGTCGAACCGTAAAAATAAAATCGAAGATAGAACTCCTGTCTGTCCGCTCGCCTGGAACAAACTGAAGTTCGCATTCTATCTTTGGGGCTACTAGTTAACCCCTGAACCTCCGGGCCCTTAAGTTATCTCTCCCCCACATCAAATGTTGTGCAAACACAACACCAACAAACAAAGGCAGTCAAATCTCACCATTCGCCACCCTTTAAAGCGACACAGCTAATTATTTTTCCAGCGCATGTTATTTCGTTGGAATACTATTTTGCTCTGGAGAGAGCGGCCATTGGGTTAAAATAACGTTTAAAATATCGATTATAAATTCTGAAAATACCGTATCATCTTTAAAACAGACCCAGCCAATCGGCCCCCATGCCGCAGTTGTTTGCTTTTTTCTTAAAATTTCGATTAGCAGTATTAAACTGTATAAAAATTAAATGACATAACACGTATATGCGGCAATAACTGCTTTGTCTGTATAAATGAAGAGGGAGGAAAGATGGATGGTTGGACGCAATCGATTACGTGAGCTATGTTAATTCCAGACACAATGAGCTTGTCTTCCTAGTTTTGCAGGCATTGCCAAAGAAAGGTACTGGGATATTTCATAGACTACTAGCTGCACTGAAGGAAAGTTCATATTTGACTGGCATAAAGCACCAAATTTACAACGGCTGTGCAATGTTTACACTTCTGACAGCAATCAAGCTCGAAATCTATCGAATTCAGATAAAGCATAAAAGTTGCCGCGTTTGCGAGAAACCGACAGGATGCCATTATAGCTGCTACGGTGTTCGTCATGGCACCAGGAATTAATCTAGGTAGAGATTCTGAAATAGCTGCCAATATCGCCCATTTAAAGTCAGACAAATGATGGAGTTATGCCGCGAGGCAAATTAGACAGCCAATTAATTCACTACCGAAACAAAGACTCGTCGTTCTTAATGCGTGTACGCGTGCATTACAAGAAGAGTTACTGTCTTGTCAGCTTTCCTAAATATACGGTCAACGAACGGCGTTTCCCCCTCTCGGGCCCGAGACAGTCGGATCCTGCGCGCGCAGGCTGCGGAAGCTATTGCCATCTGGTGAACTCCAGCGGAAGCAAACAGTGAGCTCGCTGTAGATAGCACGCGCGTTGAAAATAAGACATTCTAGTATTAAGCTATAATGTGAAATAGCAAGATTAATTTACTAAACACGAGCTTATGCCCAGAGAGAGAGAGAGAGAGGGAGGGAGAGAGAGAGAGAGAGAGAGAAGAGAGAGAGAGAGAGAGAGAGAGATAGAGAGAGAGATGGAGAGAGAGAGAGAGAGAGAGAGAGAGAGAGAGAGAGAGAATAGCGGAAATTGAATTCTTCACGCGGTTGGCCAAAAAGAGAAGGAAAAGTACGTCTTATTTTAATAGGCTGCGGGTTGGTGCCGTGCTCCAATTAAAGTCCTTTGGTGAGCGAGCCCGTGGCAGGTCCACAGCGCCGCGTGTCGGATCTCTTTGATGGGAGAGTTCTCGACAAGGGAAGGAAGTGCGCGTGGAATTAGATTCCATCTAAAACGCGTGTACACTTATTATAGGACGTACATTCGTCTGTTCTGTTGGGAGGAGGGAAGAAGCTACACTTGTTTGAAATAGCTGCTCGTAAGTGCGTCGGCGCTGGGAATCTGTCCTTTTCTTCTTCTTCTTTTAAATAGTCGAGCATTTTAAAACGGCGCGGTTTATATGTTGTAAAGTAACCGATTTGTGAATATTTAAGAAATATATATTAGAGTTTTCTAAAGATTTACTTCGCCTCTTTTGTCGATATTCGAGGCCCCTTTTTCATTTGCAATATCTCTTTGTTTTTGTTTTTTTTCTAAAAAGTAACGGAAATACTTCAATCGCACTACGGTATCTTGCAGCTTAGTAAATACACGTGCAGTCAGCTTCTCGGTTTGGTGATTCTTGTATTAGTTTCTGATATACACCCAGAATCCTACAAACTCTTCTCGTCCAAACGGGCGAGCGTACGAAGTGAAAATTGGCGATCTGGGCAGAGACGTCACACGTTAGTCAAATGTAACATTGTTCTTATGGTAAATCATTTTCTGTTGTTTTTTTTTTTTAAACGAATCTAGGCACTAAACCGGGAAGACAGTATTGTCCTTCGTACGTGTTTACTTGCTTTACGAAGCCCTGTCTTGATTGACCTGGAGGTCACTCGCGGAACTGAGTTAGAAGAGGAACAAACTACAGATAAGTTAGTAACCAGACGAAGCTGTCCTCTCTCGTAAACCATAAAAAAGGTCAGGTCCGGGTAGCGCATGTTTCTCGACTCTTATTATATAGTAGTTGCTTACTGATCTAGCGATGGTTTTTATATAACATATAGTAGCAGAAAATAACAGAAGTCGATAACGCTACAAGTACAGTATGTGGTTGACAAATGCATTACCAACTGATCTACCGAGTGGCTGCACTTTTATCTTTCCGGTCAACGACCGAGGAAGTGTAATAACCTAAATTCAAAGCGCCGACGGTGTACTGGGCATTCAGGGACGAACTGCATGTTTAATTTTACTTAAAGTATTAAAATAAAAAAAGATTCTTTTCCTTTTTGAAGTCCCAGCAAATGAAGAAGAGGAATGGCTCACCTGTCCTTGCTAGAACGTCGGTCACTCATAAACGAGCCGCTAGTTAGTGGCCATCTTCCTTTGTTGCTGAAGCAGTGTCCTACTTTATTAATTTGGCCACCTTACAAATTAATACAACTAACCAAAATTTACATATTTCAGGCCGTGATTATGCGTATAGTGGACGTCTAAGTGGGCAGATAACCAGTGCGCACCATCGCCATTTAAATACATCCGAGGAAAGCTCTAAAACGTTTGATATCGTTTAGACAACAACAACAACAACAACAAAAATATGTGAAAGGGTTAACAGGTCGGTTACCTTTAAATCTTCTGTTTTAAATTTGCTTCCATCACGATTGGGTCTCCACTTTGGTAGATTAGCATATGCAGTTTTATGTCGTCCGGGAATTTAAATCAAAGCAAATAGACGGATAAACAAAAATATTGTAAATGCTATTAAAGAAAATCAGCATATTTCAGATGGTAATTTTCTTTCTGCTCCTCACGCAGTGTGTCACCTGATGTGACTAAGTGTATCTCAGATCAGTCACTGGGATAGCGAGACAATTTTTTTAAACACATTATTTACGAATTTGCAATTCTGAGTGCCCGCTCTACTCACGGGTGCCAAACGACCAGAGTCCAGACAACTTTAATAAGATTTTAAATAAAAAACAACAACAAAAAAACAGTTTAATTAAATAAGTCTCTCTTTTTAAATAATGGTAAACCATAAAATTATATTTAAAAAATTTTTGTAATCTTTATTTTAGTATTTCATCCGTCTCGGGAAAACTGTAAAAGTAAATAGGGTTATCGATTATTATTTTGCGATTATTTCTGCGGGATGAACGGCGTCTCCGGTTAATGGTCGCTGTGGACTGCCGGGCTGGTATCTTCCTAGCTCTCGCCATAATTGCCTTAAACTGAATTCACACCGCAGATGTGTGAATAACTGATAGACTAATGACCTGTCGGGTCTTTGAAGGTGTGGGGGAAAGGGGGGGGGGGCGATAAATGGACCAGGAGTAAAGGATGTGTAATATATTACTATAATTGTGAGAAAATTACAGGAATTATATCCGAGAAGCGTCTGGATCTGATCGGCGGTGACTCGGCGTGTGACGTATGAAAACGTCGAGGCGCAGCCACGTGTGACTGATAGCGGTGGAATTCGAGTCTTAATAGAAGTCTTGGCGAGGATGTTTCCCTGTGAGGGAATGGTCCGTCAATAGACTTTACACCAGTTAACTGTCAGCGCATTGTACGCGCTTTCATTCTTCCTGCGGCTCTTGGAGTAAGATTGCGCCTTCTTTCGCTTCAGCGCTCTTGCTTACATTTATCTCCCCCTTGAGGAATAAACTCGCAGAGGAACCAAGAGAAGACAACTGGCTTTTAAAAAAAAAAAGACTTGGACGGAGCTGCTATTTACAGAAGAGGGACACGTGACGCTCTCTCTCTCTCTCCTGCTCTCGCGCTCCTCTCTCTCTCCATCTCTCTCTCTCTCGCTCTCTCCATCTCTCTCGTCTCTCTGCCTCTCTCGTCTCCATCTCTCCATCGCTCTCTCGTCTCTCGTCTCTCTCCTCCTCCTCTCTCCCCTCTCATCTCTCTCTCTCTCTCCTCTCGTCACCTCTCTCGCTCTCTCGTCTCTCTCTCTCACTTCACCATCCATCCACATCTCTCTCCTCTCTCCATCTCTCTCTCTCTCACGCTCATCCATCCATCTCTCTCTCTCTCCAGCTCCCTCATCTCTCTCTCTCTCACATCTCTCTCCTCCTCTCCTCTCCTCTCCTCTCTCTCCTCTTCTCTCTCTCTCTCTCTCTCTCCTCCTCTCTCCTCCTCTCTCTCCTCTCTCCTCTCTCTCTCTCTCTCTCTTCTCTCCTCTCTCTCTCTCTCTCTCGGCGGCGTCATTTTAAAAACGGCTGTAGCTTTTAAATATATTAAATTTCTGAAACTCTCGTCTTCGCGAGAAAGTAAGGGAACAGAAATGTAAATACATTGAATAGTAATAAATACAAATGCAGATAACGCACACAAGCAAAATCACTACAGATGAAAACAATAGAAAAAAATACCAACGAACAGGATCACTGATATTTGGAATAGGACAAAAATCAACCAGCATCAATAAACGAAAAATAGCCATACTTATGGGCAAATACAACTAATATTATTAACCAGAATTAAACAGATATGGAACAAATAATGGTAATTACAAATAGAGTTTCAAAACTAAAGTATAAAAGAGATAAAATACTATAAAATAAATATAAACAAATATAAAGTGCCAATGAATATAAACTGGCAAGTATAGCAATAAGCAGAGGCACACACAAACAGTACACGATATAAGGATAAAGAAGATCAAGATGACATTAATAAAAGTAGAAAATGAAACTGATATTAAGCCGTAAAGGTCATCAACCCGGCTTCTGTTACATATGTAGGAACATGGCTAGGAACGTCGTATAATTAATAACATTTAATTCTAATCCATCGCTTTACGAGTAATAAAAATGTGGACAGATATTTTGGAAAAAAAAATAGACATGAAGGCAGATTCTCACCGATTTATTCAATTTTATTTAGGATTAAAAAAGATTGGAATTATTCTGACATTCCTGTGGAATACGGATCCATTTTTTTTTTTTACCAATATTCGAAATGTTTCCTGATGACTTTATTAGGAATAATTACATTAACATGTAAAGCAGAATTATGTTGTTGTTGTATTCTACGGAGCAAATTATTAATTCATACTACCATCTTATATTTACATGGTTTAAACGCCACAAACCCTGCTTAACACTTTACAAGCAACTGTCTATTGTTATTCATGTTTTGTTGTTGTTGACAACTCTAATGATTGGCTGCCCACAGAGCCCTGTCTTGGCTTAAGCCGGACGTCGTCCAGTTCCTCGTCGGAACGGTTATGCTGATCGATTAATATCTTGCGTTCTGGATGAGGAAGTCGTCCGAGGGATTTTGGGTAGTTTGGGGAAAGTAAAATACGAGTAAATAGTTTTAGGAGAAATGTTTTGGCTAACATGTGGTAATATCGATCGGAACGTGGAAAATTCCCAGTCAAGAGTTGATGTCGGTGGCTGATCCGGTCAGGTTTTCCACGGACTGCAGTAAATATATATATATATATGTGTGTTGGCTGACATCGGCCCGGTGCCAGAGAGAGGGAGAGATCCTTCCGAACACAGGTCTCGATGCGGGTGTCGTCGGTTCTTATAACATCGTGAAGTCAGGTGTTTTTCGCATTTGCGCAATGGCGGGTTACAGACATCTTTACCGGTGGTAATAAAACACACAGACAAGTATTTGATTACATACATGCAGCTAAACAAGTAGCTTTTTTTTTAAAAAGAAAACAAACGAAATACAAGACAAAACAAAGTTTCAAAAACCGGGTAGAAACTTGCGATGACTTTGACTCTCGGGATTTTCCCCACTTTTGCAAAGAAACCACAAAGAGACAGACAGAGAGACAAATCGCTTAACAGCATCTAAACCACTATCGAGTTTCTCATTTCCCCACTTCTTTCTCACATAAATATACTGCAGAAGCCTGCGCTGAACAAACGGCGAAAGATAAAAACGAGAAAATCCATCGCACGTCTATTGAAAGAGACTGCAAGATTGTAAACTTTCTCTCTGTACAGCCCACCCCCCCCAGACGTATACCCGCAGCTTCTTCTTATAAATCTGCTGCTAACAGCAATTATGAAACACCTGCTTTATAACTGAAAACAAATTCTGCTTAAACGGCATTTACTTCGCTTATTGAACATGCGAGGACTTTTTCAAAAGTCAGAACTGCACTGGCAACTTTGGCCGTCGTGATACCTCCTAGCAGGGCTCCAGCAGGTGCGTGTTTCACAATACCAGGTCTCTTGATTACGCTTGCAACGTCGACTTCATTTTATTTTGGAAATTTCAACGCCTGCACGGCATTAGAAATGCTGTTTAAATAAAGAAAGAGATCTTACAATACTCGAAATTCATCAAGTATCTCCAAACGTTTTATTAAAACATCTATGAGAAAAAGCAAAGCTTCGAAATGCTACAAAACATTGCCCAATTAATACGGTTCACAAAACGCCAATTATTCATAAATTAAATTATAATAATTAAGAAACCAAATTAAAAATCGTTGGAGTTATATTTACAGGATGGAAACTCGTGGCTGAGTAAATAAATAATGTAAATTTCCAGCCCACGCGTGGCGCCACACTATACAGAAACCACATTTTGACTTATGTAAAGCGAAGCAACATCCTATTACACGGTTGGGCTCCTATAATAATAGAAAGAATCCAGGACATTATACGAAACTCTGCGAAGTACCTTTACCTTTGTACGACGAAATTATCGCTCTTCACGCGTCTTCACACCGGGTCCGCATTATATATAAATATTCGCGTGTCTTGAAGATTCCTAATTTACAAGAGATTGCCACAGGCAATAATCAGCTGGTCCCTCTACACTCCTTTTACACACCGCTTCTCGTTTTCCTAGAGCACAATCGCAGACTAGAAAATAAGACAATTTGGCGAAGTGGAAAATTTGACTAGAAGGTATACAAGCAGCATGAAACGGGAAAAAAACTAATAAACCGTAAATATTCCTTTAATGTTATATTTAAAAACGTTTTTTTTTAAAAAAAAAAAACCAAAAAAAAAACTCACTAACTTATTATTTTAACATTTTTTTAAAAATATTTTGCGAATTTATGTTGGAGTCGCGTAGTCGGGGATTCTTCGGTCCCATACCCGGTAGACGATCGGTCCGTTTGATGATCGTTCGGCTGCGCGTCTCCAAGAGAATATTCGAAGAAAAGAGAATTATGGAGAGAGAAATGCCTTTAAGGAAGTGGATTGCGTACCAAGGCTTGGAGAAGGAAGAATTTCTTCGGTATGGCAATGCGAAAAGCCAAACTGCAATTCAATACACTAACTGTAGCGGCTGCAGAGGGGATCCAATAGATTACAAAGTTTTACCTGAGACTGGTTTCGTGTTTCTAGCCAGGTAATGAGTCTTGGTTCCGTTTTGTAGGGGCTCATCGGCAGAATGTAGGGGAACAAAGGAAACAGGAAAAAATCAACGCTAAACGATAGCGGGCATTTATGTCTATCAAACCTCTTGGACTTTAATGAACCAACAGTGCAATAGTCTCATCTTGTCAAAGGTATTCCATTAATTTGAGATGACGTCATCGACACAACCTGAACAACCGACGGTCTGGGGTTGGCCGGCTCGTGCGTCTTAAAAGGAGAATTTTTCCTTTTGTTTCTCGACTTTAACCTTTGAGCGGCTGAAATGCAACAGTTCTGTTAGCATCAGTTAACAGACAGGTGGTAACTTTTTCTTGTGTCTGAATTAGGAGTATATAGATAGGAAGGGTGAGAAGGTTAGCCGTATGCGCTTGTATACCATGTAACGACAACAGAGCCGTGTGTTGGCAGCTCTCCGGGAACAATTATGGAAGAGCTAGAGAAATTATCCACTTCCCTTATTAGGGGCAGGACAGAATCTTCCTGCGCAAGTTGCCAGTTCATCATCGCAGTAGCTACAAGTGACTAAAGAAATCATCTAGGGGTCCTTAAGAATGAGCTCTCTCGCTCAGCGAGTGGGTCGGGACAGATCGATCCCAAAGACCTTCGTAATGTCGACAAACAACAGCCGCGTTTCACATAAACTCCTAACACATAATTGTTTACATTCGAGCGATGCGCTGGAAGCCAAACGTCACGGGCCTTGGTAGCGATCTAACCCTGACCAAGAGACAATTAAGCCACATGTACCATATAATAGGCGAACTTATAACAGGTCAGACTGCTTAATAGGGCGAGATTATTAGGTTGCTAAAAGTAGCTACAAGCAAATAAAAGGACAACGTGAGAGGGAAGGGAAGGGAAGGTAGGTGGCGTGAACACTACAGATAAATGACTGTCTTTATATACAATTAGCCATCAACAGGATCAAATATAATGCCTCCGTTCTGTCTTCCAGAAAATTCGTTCACGAGATCGTACCGCGCAGGCTTACACTACAACAGGAAGTTAGACGCATTTCCTTATACAAAGTTAATACCTTTTATATGAAACACGCGGGTTTCTATATCCGTTTAATCATCATATATATTTTTTTTAATAGGGACAGGCAAAGATGCTCTCTTTATTTAGAAGATATCTTTCTTTAGGAAAATAAATAGATAATTATAGAGAAATGAGAAATAGTTTCATGCAGTGAACCTTTTGCACAGTAAAACCAGAAGAGCTTGGACTATGCAAGGACACGACGAGCTCTGCTCCGTGTACTTATGATGTCGGCCTGTTACATCTCGTCTGATAGGTGCTCGAGCCTCTTCTTACAGCGGAGTCTTGACGGGAAGTTACTGTGAAACGTATTCTACACAGTGCAGCTAAAAGAAGCCGACAGCCGCCGGTCGGTCTTTGTTCTACGGGCGTGTACAAGAGCCACAAAGATGTCGTGAGGAGCGTCTGGTATCCGTGCGTGAATATGCTTCAGTCCGAAGCGAGAACAGCTTACTCGAATGACTAATTCCACCTTTGTTTTTGGAGGGCCCCGTTTATAAAGCCCCAATCTGGCTCCCAGGTGAGGCCAGTAAAGTGAGGAACGGTAATGATATAAGCAAATGAGAGTAGTTCGGAGGCAGCTGTGATGAGGCTAGTTTGAATGGAACCAGTGAAGATGAATGGCTGATGATCGTATGATGCCAGTGAAAATATCCAAGTCCCTTCTTAGAAGACGCTGGTGATAACAGGGGCCAGCAGTTTCCATGGGCACAAAACAGAAGGGCAGTCATGTGGTCAGTTTACAACAAGCACCCAGCTGAGTTGAGCGGAACTCTTCTTCCAGCCATCAGTGGTAAAATTGCATCTTTTAGTTTATCTCTACTGACCGTCATATACAATGGAAATACCTTCTTTACGTGCTACGGTATCTCTAATTTATGCAATATTATGCAAATACTACTTAAACATGGCGGTTATTGACGGTGGTCCTTCAAAGGTGTCTACTGAATGGTTGTCTAAAGCCGGCGACCGTCGTGGCGAAGACCATGCTGGGTGATATCGCTCATGGCTTACAGGCTGCTTCAGGCCAGAAAAGGGGAATTTTACAGAAAATTTCGTCTTTTATTCTTCTCTTTCTATGAATAGCACTAACTTTAATCCCCTCCCTTTACTGCCACGTTACTCTTTTACTCATTTACTTCAGAGATCCAATTTTTGAAAACTTATTTCTCAGCATCCTGTATCAATGGCTGCGGTCCCCGTCTGTAACCAAGGTACAGCTGAGACTGCTGCAGCTCGTGTAACAGAATCGTCGTGGTCATAACAAGGATACACTTTGCTCTCTTAACTTTCTACCCCTCTTGTGTGTGTGTGTGTTCCCTTTCTACTGCTAGGAAAGAAATTTAAGGAAAATAGCGACGGGAACATCACGTGTCTGGACTCCACTATTTTGGATTTCAGCGACACACGTCAGCACAACTCCCCCAAGTATAATGAGAACGAGACGCTTATACCTCGTGCATAAACTAGCTTCTTATCAACCATTTGCAGCGTGAGCTCGATTAGGGACGCTTAGGGATCTGCTTAATACTCGATCGAGTCGGTCGATGAAAATGGAATTGAATACAACTCTTTGGAAAGCGAAGTCGAGATCAGGAAATATGCGAAGACGCCATTTAAATTTCCGAAGACATGTCGTGGGAAATCGTCCCAAATTAATCTAGATGTATTTAAATTCCATTGTGCGTCTACTGGGAAATTTCAAAGCCTCATCTGGGTATTGGGCCAACAGGAAATAGCAGTCATCGGTGCGGAGTTACAGACTTGCGTTTACCGAAGCAAACCCGACTGACGAATTATTGGCAGTTCCGTGACGTTGCCGGAGTAAGTCAAGCGTGTAGCAATTTCCTATGACGTAACCACGAAGGAAACCCCTTTTATAAAAACAAATATTTTATTTATTTATTTTTATTTACTAATGATCCATTCAACGAAACACTGGATGTGCTCGGTGAGCGGAAACCTTTCAATTACCTCCCTTTGGTGGGCAATGGCGCGATATCGCCAGCCTAGTAATCTGATTATCATCTTGGAATAGACGCCGTCTTCAGCTATCTGGAACACCGCTGATGAATTGGCGGTTTTATTCTTTCCGTTTTCTCATCCAGGTTTATAAATTAAACAGCGATTGCTTTACATCATGTAATCCATCTGTATCGCCAAACCGAAGACGGCTTGAAAATTAAGGCGGATATATCTGTTGCGGTAATCTTTGGAAAACACCGGTTTCGCTCTGGCATTGGTCTCTTTTCTAGAATCAGGCGAATAGATCAAATAATATATAACGAAATTAATCCCTTTTATCAAAGATGCTGCGCCCGGTTTTGTTTTTACTTTCAAGTTCTTGCAGCATTTATCTATGTTATATACGAACCCCCTTTCAATGCGGTTATTCTCCAAATTATTCTTTAAAGGGCGCTAGAACTCTGTAACCAGTATTTGAGATAATGTGGTGAATACTCTTTATAAGTCATTCCTTATAATATTGCTCGCCAATTTTAAGTTGTTTTCACATGAAAAAATAGTCATACATGAGCGACTCTGTAACAGCTGCTTATTTGAGATAAAGAAATTTTATTTTCTCGTTATTTTGAGAATCATTAATCGTTTTAAAAAAAAAACTTTGGGCGCAACAAGACGGTTCGCAAACCGGAAAGAGACTGACCTCAAAGGTATTTTACATGTTAAATAGTAATGGCATTCCTAGATTGCTAGAGGCTTGCTTGTGATTATCTTAGAGAACAGGAATAACTGTTGAGCTCGAGTGATGATAAAAGTCCGTAAACATTTAGATCTTGCAGATATTTCTGTGTTTCTTAGACGAACCTTGATCTGAGGCCATGCAGTTAAAATACAAGCTGTCAATACTTGTTCAGTTCTGTTTTATCTGGTTTAGTTGATCATTTTAAAGAAAATTTATGTTTCTTCATATCCTGCACTTCTTAAGTTCTGTAGCTAGCGACAACCTCTATGAATAAGGACTAACCAAAATAAAGTCTTCAATATAGGCTCACTGTAGGCTTTACACTGCTGATTTAAAAAAGGATTTAATTGTGTAAAAAACAATA
>JACATO010000121.1:627500-737500 GCA_018389105.1 Nautilus pompilius
TCATTCGGTGGGTAAATTCCGTCTATGCACGACACTTACTGGGATTTATTTGCCGATAAAGACCGACTGCTAGTGATAACCGACCTCCAGAGAGACTGGTTATCCTTCTGCTGCCTTATCCTTCTTTGACGTCTCATCTTAATGCAATTAAATAAATATACAGTTCCCTAGCTCCTCTTAAAACAGTGAAGTGTAGAATTAAGCTCTTTTAAAGCAGCTTACATATGTACAGTATTTAATGATGTAAATACGCAAAAGTCGCCACCAGGTGAGCGCACGTTAAAGAGAAAGAAAAACTACGCGATTTTTTCTCACCTAGCTCCACAGAGACATCATTCGACCAGACCGCAGGAACTGCTATATACTTCTGTTCTGCCACGTAAGGGGTTTAAAAGTTCGCACACCAAAGATATGATCACCGCGATCCCGCAGCGGTTAAGTACTATATAGGAAAGAATGTCTTATATCCACTGCACCGACAGGAAAACCTGACGGCGATCAAGTCTCACAGCGCTTTGGTTTTGCCTCTTTCGTGCAGGCCCGTGACGAGATATCTTAGTAGGACAGCACTCGGCCGCCCGCCTTCTGCCTAACGCAATCACGCGTGTACCACCTGACCATTATTTCCCCCAGACATGAACGCCGTATACCACTTTTGGGATCAACTTGGCGTCAGCCAATGCTCCAGACACACCATTAACCCTTCCAGGACGTACAGCAGAAGCGGAGGATCATCCCACAATAAGATCTGCGGGTTAATAACGTTTACGCATCACATGGCGGCTCGGTAGTGCGGTGGTAAGCCTACTGGGCTGTTAAGGTTAAAACAAAGCGGAGTTCGAATCCCAGTCTAGAACGACTCGGCTTCGTATACCTTGCTGACGTGGCTTCTTCTCGCTTTCCTTCCACAGCCAGCCTACAAGCACGGAGAGTCGATCCGATCCTTCAGAGATTCATACCTTTCCCTTTTTCTTCAACACGAAGGCTTCAAACCTGGTGGAAGTGGTTTGGTTTGGTCTATTCACGCACGATGGAGAAAAACCTCAAAATAAAAAAGCTCTAAGTTGTAACGACAGAAATTAATTAAGACTAAAAAGACTTTTTTTCTTTTTCCTTTTTCATATTTTGGTCGTTTTAACTTCCCCTCCTAAATCACTGCTGCCCGGAATTGTAAAATCAGCGCGGGAAGTGAGTGATTAACGGTGACAGACAACAAATCGGTGGATATGCCAGAATGGGCGTATCTTGTAGCACCCACCAGGAAACCGCATCCTGACGGTAAATTTTAGATTTTCTTCCAAGATAAGTCACCATCCCACACAGCGAGCAAGAGCAATACAGTTTACTGGTTTGAAGTCATCCTAATTTAATTATAATTGAGAAAATGGATGCAGCGATGAGGGTAAAAAAAACCATCCAAGGAATAGGAAAGAATCGGTGAAAGTCATTAAGGGGGCTTGAAAAAACAAAATCATATCATACAAGACAGTAGGCGAAACGGTGCCAGGTGGCAAACAAAAGTCGATAGAAACATAGATTACTGCTAAAGAAAAAAGGAAACTGGTTGTCTAAAAGTTAAGCAACAAATTTTGAAAATATTCTGAAATGGTTAAACTTTTATCAGTTCCAGGGATGATCTTGGAGGGAATCAACGCGTCTTCCTAATGCATCGCAAGCATTCGTAATTGAACTTAGCTCGGGGAAGCCTGTCAATCGCCTCAGACGGATAATGTCACGGCCGTTACGATCCATCAGAACTAATTTATCTCCAATTGCAGCTGCATGCAGTCTGACATAGGATTGCAGGCAAAGTTCCATCTTGAAAAACATGCTAAGTCTGAAAGCCCACTCGATGAAACGCCTTCTCAGGTCACCGCTGCAGTTCTCTGACGTTCACGGGCTGGTTCCACCCTTACGTTCCGATCGGACGACGACGCACCACGAAAGTACCGTGTTGAGGCGTGACGTTTCGGTGAGGAAAGTATGGCTCCGGTCATGAGCTGTCCCGGCTCCTGTCTATAGTGGCGGGTCACAGGTGCACTCAGTGTGGATCGTTTCGGGCAGCCGTCTGCTCGTGGGCGAGGATGGAACCAGTCTCCCTTCGCCGGCAGAGAAATCGTTGGAAAGTTTGGGGCCCATTGTTAAGTTTAGTTCCACTTCGCAGAGCTAAAAGCGACGTGTGGCGATCAGCTGCTGGAGTTATGACTGGTGGCCGACCCTGAACCGGCTTTTGGACAATATCTCCCCATCTCTTGTAATTATTTCCCTAGTAACGAGAAACCACATTTCTGTTCACGTTCAGCCATTTCGCCGCCGGTTCTGTGACTGTCCGCCCTCGGCCTCAGGGAATCCGCCCCACTAGTATGGCCAGCCGTCCACGGGGCTGCCTTTTGGAGAACACAAACGAGCTTTTAACGTCTTTGTACTGAAGCTGGCATGTATTTATAGGGACTCATTTGCATATTTCGTTGATAGAAGTTGTGATACATGAAAAGATCTTCAACTAATTTCGAAATACTTTTGTTCATTGCTTAACTTTCGGTGAACACTGCGTTAACAAACACAGAACTTTGCAGCTTTAACCAGTGATTTTTCTTCATCGTATTCTCCAGTAAATAGCCGCGAGTCTTCAGACCATCCCCAGGTTTTTGAGGCGTCGTCGTGATGAGTTTCCCTGCAACTACCCACTCGTCCCACACACGGTGCTAACTCTGTACAAATTTAAAGGGGCAAGTGACGGCCAATACTTTGTAACTCTATTGAATAGTGTATAATTGAAACCCGTCTTTACCCGACGCACTTGTTTCCACGAAGCCGTTAAAGTGCCTCCATCCATTATTAGCTTCGGATTTCTGCTGCCAAGACGGAACAAATAAGATCCGCTATTCGTTGATTTGCGGCGTAAAAATAGATAGTCAGGTATTATTTCTTCCTTCTTCACGGCGCGGACGGCGTGACCGAGTTCCGCTGCAACAATGTTCTTCCGGCGCCGGACTCCGCTCTTTCTCGACAACTTTCGGTACCGAGACTTTTAGGAAATATCGCGCAGTCTAAACAAGCGTGACGTCTACTCTATCAAGCCGCTAATACAGGCATAAAGTTAACTAATATTCCTCACCAGGGACGAAGCTGCAGAAAAACACTACGCGTTGAAAAAGAAAAGTAGGGTCAAAGGTGCTGAGGTTTCCCGTTATATCGGATCGTGCCTTGAATTCCGATGCGAACGGGTGACGCATTGTGATTGGGTTATGCTAAGGGAGGGGAGAGAAGAAGGATACGCAACACGTGGTCCACTTTGTATCTGATTTGAACAGAGGAGAGGTTTACAAGATAGCCCCCAGTTGATACAATTGTGATGTTTCGTTACGGTTATTCAATTTGCTCTTATTTTTAACACAAATCCAGAGGCTTCTGTCAGTGAAGATTAAGGAGGAAAATAGACGTGAATACGATGTTAGTATATTTAAAAAAAAGGAAACGTGTTGTGGCATGCGGCTCTACCCTAGAGAACAATTTTTTCTTCCTGTTATAACGATAGTGACAACTTATGGACAAGTTTCCACGACTTTATGACAGTTATTTAATAGAATCTAGTCAGAGGTTTGGCCCAATACTTGACAAGTCGCCAACCCGGGATTAACGAGTGTGTGCCGGTCTTTACACTGGACAACAAACACAAACCGCACGTCGAACATTCTAATAATTCTGTCACATCTGGTCATTTAAAAAAAAAACGAGCGAAGCACAGATCCACTCTATAGAATTCTGTAACTACATAAAAATAGAAACTGACAATAAAAAGTACCTGCTGTGGTCTATGCTGTCGAAGTGCGAAAAACAGTGGATCCTTTTTCGACTGGTGGCTGATAAACGAAGCTTAGCTCCAAATAGACGCAAACAGTGAACTGATCGAAAACATGTCAGCATCCACTAACCGCCCAACAGGATGGCGGAGTTCCGCTCTCTGCTGTTATACTTCATTCACATTTATTCTTTTTATTTCAGAAGAACGAACTAAAAGAGGATGACACAGGAGGTCTGTCAAAGATGTTGCGCTTCCTCCTGAAGATCACCATGAACTGTACAAGGTCCGTCAGGGTCCTTGGTATCGAATTAAAGAAATGACTACCAGGTCGGAGAAGGTTGTAGTTCTCTTTCAGCCGATAGGGGATACGCACTTCTTCTGCTGCACGCGCTCATACAAATCTCGCCTCTCATGCCTACGGGATAGAGTCGGACAGCCTGCTACCTCGTATCCCAGACGGACTTTGACACGGACAGAATGATCATTACCAATCTCGCCTCTCATGCCTACGGGATAGAGTCGGACAGCCTGCTACCCTCGTTTCCCATACGCACATTGACACGGACAGAATGATCATTACCAATCTCGCCTCTCATGCCTACGGGATAGAGTCGGACAGCCTGCTACCCTCGTTTCCCAGACGGACTTTGACACGGACAGAATGATCATTACCAATCTCGCCTCTCATGCCTACGGGATAGAGTCGGACATCCTGCTACCTCGTTTCCCAGACGGACTTTGACACGGACAGAAGGATCATTACCAATCTCGCCTCTCATGCCTACGGGAAAGAGTCGGACAGCCTGCTACCTCGTATCCCAGACGGACTTTGACACGGACAGAATGATCATTACCAATCTCGCCTCTCATGCCTACGGGAAAGAGTCGGACAGCCTGCTACCTCGTTTCCCAGACGGACTTTGACACGGACAGAAGGATCATTACCAATCTCGCCTCTCATGCCTACGGGAAAGAGTCGGACAGCCTGCTACCTCGTATCCCAGACGGACTTTGACACGGACAGAATGATCATTACCAATCTCGCCTCTCATGCCTACGGGAAAGAGTCGGACAGCCTGCTACCTCGTTTCCCAGACGGACTTTGACACGGACAGAATGATCATTACCAATCTCGCCTCTCATGCCTACGGGATAGAGTCGGACAGCCTGCTACCTCGTTTCCCATACGCACATTGACACGGACAGAATGATCATTACCAATCTCGCCTCTCATGCCTACGGGATAGAGTCGGACAGCCTGCTACCCTCGTTTCCCAGACGGACTTTGACACGGACAGAATGATCATTACCAATCTCGCCTCTCATGCCTACGGGATAGAGTCGGACAGCCTGCTACCTCGTTTCCCAGACGGACTTTGACACGGACAGAAGGATCATTACCAATCTCGCCTCTCATGCCTACGGGAAAGAGTCGGACAGCCTGCTACCTCGTATCCCAGACGGACTTTGACACGGACAGAATGATCATTACCAATCTCGCCTCTCATGCCTACGGGAAAGAGTCGGACAGCCTGCTACCTCGTTTCCCAGACGGACTTTGACACGGACAGAAGGATCATTACCAATCTCGCCTCTCATGCCTACGGGAAAGAGTCGGACAGCCTGCTACCTCGTATCCCAGACGGACTTTGACACGGACAGAATGATCATTACCAATCTCGCCTCTCATGCCTACGGGAAAGAGTCGGACAGCCTGCTACCTCGTTTCCCAGACGGACTTTGACACGGACAGAATGATCATTACCAATCTCGCCTCTCATGCCGACGGGATAGAGTCGGACAGCCTGCTACCTCGTTTCCCAGACGGACCTTGACACGGACAGAATGATCATTATCTGCGAACAGCTGCACCAGCCGTTTTTTGTAAGAAGGCTCCTCTGGTTTTGTATATAATTCACATTAAGTGGAAACAATTATAATGGTTTACAGTTTTATCTTTAAAGTATGGCTGGCTTTGGTTATTTTCGTTGATCTCTGGCTATTCATGTCGAAGGAAAAACAGACGAAAGTTGTCGTTTGATGCGCCATTAAAGTGGATGGGAGATAGAGGTGTCGCAGTGACGTTACCAGAAATCTCTTGATGACTACTTTGATATCTATTTTGAACGCGCTACCGTACGCTACAGATTCCGGATCGACTACAAGACAAGAAAAGTCACTTAAGGTGCTTCAAATGGACTCTTCAGCTGCGTGCCTTCCTTGACAGGACTCGGAATAGTGGTAGGCCATCAGTTCCCCAACGTCCAGCAGCTGAGGTAGGCGCTCACCTCTCGCTCGCTGTACAGACGTCTACACCGCAACAACTTTGATATCTTTCCGGCACTCAGGTGTTCTGATGCTACTCTGTACCGCTCAGATGACAAGCTAATGGTTTTTAGCTTTTTCCTCACCAATTTTTTCCAAGTTGTCCTCCGGTACTGACTTCTAATGAGAAAAACCGTACTTCCCATCCTTTTACCCCGACTTCTCGGCATGAGTCTCGTTACAAAGTCTACCCGCACACCTTGAGTACCCGAATTCAATAAGCTTCCGAATGCATGCGGTGCCTTTACCCAGAGTCTGCTTTAGTATATTGCTTAAGTTCTAGCGTATGTTCGTACTCCATACCCCTGATTTAATTTCCGATCTTTGACTATTCAGGAAAGTAATACGTTTATTTATTTTGTATTTTCCAATATGCATTAAACTAGAGTTGGCTTTGGTCCCGCTATTGCGGCCAGGCTTATTACACCGCGCTATACATCATGTAATCAATGCGCCATCTTACAACACTTTTATGTTACACAGGTGTTTTTCTGGCAAAATTACAATAAATAAGGACAAGCCTACATTCCTGGTTTTATGCTGTGCTTATATTTTAATCTGACTGGCTCCTAGAAGTCATAATTTCTGTTTTGTTTTATGTTTCAGCAGAGAAGACTTTTAAACTGTTGTATAAAATGTCGCAGTGATCAGTGATTAGCTTAAGAAAACTAACTGTAATAAAATTTCCAAAAAAAGCGAAGACCTAAGATATTTCGCAAATTGCTGCTATTCATTCCCAGCAAAGGAAACTCTAGAAAAAAAAAGTATTTTGCTACAAAACACAACTAATAAATAAAACAGAAAAAAAAAAAACTATGCACATTTTAACACGAGAGAGAGAGAGAGAGAGAAGAGAGAGAGAGAGAGAGAGAGAGAGAGAGAGAGAGAGAGAGAGATGGCGTCAGTATAGAGAGAATGAAACAGAGATATATATAACCTCAGTTCAGAGAGAGAGAGAGGGAGAGTTAAAGGTGAAGAAGATATTTGATGATTTGGCCCTTATTTGCAGGGTTGAAATATTTTTGCATAACTTCCATAGAGATATTGTCTTCAGTAGCCAGATTGTAATGCTAGTTTTTCTCTATCAGGTGTAATGATCCATGTTATCACGGTTGCATTGTGGTCCTCTTCTAGTCTGGGCGATTGTCCGTAGTCAAGAAGCCCGTATAAGAAATGTCTACGTATTTTTAGCAGTGTTTCTTATGTTGACAGCCATTAAATATTTTTTTCTTTTTCAAGCAAAAGACACTTTACATTTATATGTTCTGACACATATTCTTAAGTTTCTGCCAAATCGATTGAAAGTTCACTCTCTTTCAGAACGACCAAAAATGGAAGTGGCCAAGAGATCGGCGCAAACGCGTGCGCCGCAATGAGTTCGAAGACGACGCAGTTAAATATGAAGATAAATTCCAATTGGCCGACTGGTTTTCCGAAGAAACAGATAAAACTAGACTCGAAGACTTTAGCACTTTTAGCGCCTGCCCATCTTCCAGTAGTGATCAGAAATTCGTTTACCTTCATCTTTAACGATGACCGCACGGAAACGGAAACTACGTCGAATGAGTGCTAGGCTAAATGCGAGAGATGATAAAGGGCGGTCGGCACCCAGCGGGGGTCGCGTTTCGTCTGATGTCACTCCCCGAGGACCTTCTCCGGCAACCTTTCCCTGCTAGTGAAAAGAGTAGCAGTCCCCCCCTGCGAAGTTCGATCTAGAAGAAAGAAAGGGATTAAATCAGTATTATATTAATGCGATTTGAGATAAATTAAAAGATAAAGCGCGATATGCGCAGGTAGATATGACACTCACATTCCGAGTCTCGTACCTGGATCCGAGATACTGAACCTAGCTTTTCGGGTGTTTATTTTTAATGTTCAAATGAAATTCGCTGGCGTCTGAGGCCAGCATCTGTCTACTTTACCCTGGTCTGTAAGACTATGAGCTGCCCTCGTGAAATTCAGAATAGACCGTTTCCACGGTAGAGCCGGTGGTCGAAGTCAGCCTGCACAGGTTTCTGCTAGTTCTAAACTGGAATCGTCACTGACGTAATTCGATGTTGGCTGGACGAGGTACATCCCTGACGTTTTGTTTGTTATTATAAAATAATATTCGAAGACTACACCGCTTCCCTCTGACTGAAAAGATCACTTTTTAGCCTTTTATCTTCATTTTCAATATCCCTTGACTACATATTTAATACAAATAAGTCTCTAATATTCCCTATCAGTCAGTGCTACAACATCACAATCATTCAAATTTATTTTTAATTAACAACCTTTTCCGTAAAACCGTCCTTAACTCTTCTGGGGATTAAACACGGCTTAGATTATCAGTTGTTTGACGATATTTCTATGGTATCCAAGGAAGAAGGCAAATCAACATTTTGGTATTTAATAAACTGCAAATTAAATAGGAGCAAGGAAACTACTGTTGTCAGTAATTAAAAATAAAGATTGCGAATTATTAGAATATTTATTAATTTATAGCAGAAAAAGTTGCTTATCTTTTAGTTTTTGTATTTAGTTCTAATTTTTTTAAAATTTATTTCTTATTAATTTATGCTAATTAATCTCAATTCCGGATGATTTTCATTTTGTTATTCTGTAATGTACTTTGGTTGGAGTTGTTTACTTTCACTTTTGTTGAAAGTATTTATATTTTGTTTTTGTGGACGCCTGCGGTAAGCGACAACTAATTAAGGATGGTCTGTAGTAGCAGGTTCTTCGATCTGTAGTAGCAGGTCTTCGGTCTGTAGTAGCAGGTTCTTCGGTCTGTAGTAGCAGGTTCTTCGGTCTGCAGTAGCAGGTTCTTCGATCTGTAGTAGCAGGTCTTCGGTCTGTAGTAGCAGGTCTTCGGTCTGTAGTAGCAGGTTCTTCGGTCTGCTGTAGCAGGTTCTTCGGTCTGCTGTAGCAGGTTCTTCGGTCTGTAGTAGCAGGTCTTCGGTCTGTAGTAGCAGGTTCTTCGGTCTGTAGTAGCAGGTTCTTCGGTCTGTAGCAGCAGGTTCTTCGGTCTGCTGTAGCAGGTTCTTCGGTCTGTAGTAGCAGGTTCTTCGGTCTGTAGTAGCAGATTCTTCGGTCTACTGTAATAGGTTCTTCGGTTTGTAGCAGCAGGTTCTTCGGTCTGCTGTAGCAGGTTCTTCGGTCTGTAGTAGCAGGTTCTTCGGTCTGCTGTAGCAGGTTCTTCGGTCTGTAGTAGCAGGTTCTTCGGTCTGCTGTAGCAGGTTCTTCGGTCTGCTGTAGCAGGTTCTTCGGTCTGTAGTAGCAGGTTCTTCGGTCTGCTGTAGCAGGTTCTTCGGTCTGTATTAGCAGGTTCTTCGGTCTGTAGTAGCAGATTCTTCGGTCTGCTGTAATAGGTTCTTCGGTTTGTAGCAGCAGGTTCTTCGGTCTGCTGTAGCAGGTTCTTCGGTCTGTAGTAGCAGGTTCTTCGGTCTGCTGTAGCAGGTTCTTCGGTCTGTAGTAGCAGGTTCTTCGGTCTGCTGTAGCAGGTTCTTCGGTCTGTAGTAGCAGGTTCTTCGGTCTGCTGTAGCAGCCAAAACTCTATCAGTAATACAAACACTTCTGGAAAGGGGGCAGTTTTATTTAAGTATTTCTTGTTTGCATTATCTTTGAGATCCGTTTTCATTGCTTATGTTTAAAACTCGTATGAGCTGATAAACGTGAGGAGGTTGGAGTCCAGAAGAGTCTCCGCTGACAGCCGCTCGACACGAGCGGTTATTGCCTACTCCTGAGAGGAACCTCACCACACTCTGCTCTTCTCCAGTTCGCCGGCCGGTTATTACCGACTCCCGTTTTCAAGGGATCGGCAATCGAACTGCCCCACGAGGTTTAGATAAGTGACAATGCCAAGGCTCTGCGCTACTCCTGATCAGCGGAACACTGAAGAAGGTTTCAGCTCTGAGCAGTCCCGGTGTAAAGTAGCTTTTATCTTCGCTTTCGGAAGAGTCTCCAACTCGCTCAACAACAACAACAACAACAACAGCAGGAGCAGCAGCAGCAACAACAGTTCTACTGAGGATACAAAACCTTCATCCATCCAAACCCCTCGACACGAGCGGCGAGAGGGAAATCCTCGAGCACCTGCTTACCCTCCGTCAGAAGAACTGCCAAATCACTTTCACCTGGTGCCCAAGAACATTGCGTGATGCCAGGAAATGAACTGGCGGATGACAAGGCTAGAGAAGGGGCAGAAGGCGACCAAACAAGGGTGGACTGGCACTACGACGCGGCAAAGGCGGCGATTCGTCGAAACAACCGCAGCGCGCCGATGCAACACCCTCGGTTAAAGGAGATCTACGGACAACTGGGGGGGGACTCTCAACCGAAAGGGAGAGGACCACCTGACCCGGAAAGACCAGGCCACCCTGAGCCGACTACGAAGCGGTCACCATCCGGAGCTAAAATACTGGTTGAAGAAAATCAACCGTTCCGTCGACGACATCCCGCCGAACATATCCTGACAGACCGCCCTAGGTTACATGGCCCAAACACCGAACCGATGACCATTCGCATGGCATCGACACAACCGTCCAGAGCCCTGAAGCTGTGGAACTCATGGCTCCAACTTAAAGGTCTGGACGACGTATCGCAGCCAGGATCCCTCCTGCCCCGTTGGTCAACACCACCACCACCAACAACAACAAGAAAAGAAATCTTTCCTGGGATTTTAGAGCACGCCTTTCTCGCGCTTATAAATGGAAACTAATGTTCGACAACAATCCGTTAGGGTTCATAGGCTGGCGAGCCGCTTTGCCCAGAACGTGGCCTTAAAGTCTACTTGAAGCACAATTCGCGTCCATGCACGACTCTGCTGCAAAACTGCCTTCAGGTAGAAAGGAAAAAAAACACATCTGTACATCCTAGTGATAGTTAATACTGCAGATCGATATTTATTAATGGAACTAATTTATATATCTACACACACACACACACAATTGTAGTAATAATAATTAATTGCACGAAATAAATTGGCTCAAGGCGAAGTTGTCTGGAGAATTATGCATCACACGCCTGCCATTAGGTGGAGTTCCCGTATGTCAGAGGCTACAGAAGGAAACCTTTGCACGGTGTTCGTCATTCAATGATAAGCGGGTTCTGTCCAGTGCCTCCAGCTTATATTAAGATAACCTACACCGAGTCCCTACACATCCCCTCAATAGACAGCCAGTGATTGGTTTCCTGACAGTATATGGAAGAAAAAGAAAAACTTTTAGAATGTTGTTTTATTAGCGAGATTTACTCGAAAAAGTTTGGCAATCATACACTTTTAAATGGTGACGGAAAGACACCGACTGAACCGCATAATCTGAGATCAGACGACAAGCTGCCTACTCCGTCAAAAAGATATTATATTAAAAATTGATGGGACACTTAAAACTTTTACATTCTACACTTGGCGACCGGTATAAAGGTCGCCGCAGTGAAATAATTAGATGGATAAACTTTTCTAGACTCAAAGCACTTTGTTCCGGAAGTATGACGTCATAATCACTTCCCCTTTTCGCTTCGCAAGCGACGACTGCTTTTTCTTGCATGGTTTCTCGCCGTGTGGCTACCTTGTCCTTATTAAATACCAGCCGTTCATTTCTGAAAATTTAGCTAAGGAAAAATGTCGTTTAATATGCTTTTTAATTTTTAAAAAAAAAAAAAAAACTCTACAACTCAGTAGAGGTTCAAAAAGAGTTTAGCTGATCACCTGGAGAATCAGGCGTCAGTTACCGCGTCACGGGTGGGAGGGAGGTGTTCGAATCGACAGCCCGCATCGCCGTTCGGGCCCCATCATCCGAAGTCCGAGCGAGCGACCCCTCGCGCCGAACACCGGCAGTTGTGGCAGCCGGTTTAATTGTAAGCGCATATAGACGCGCCTACAATTGAACATTCTACGTTCCGGCTTGAGATAATTGGTTGCCAGGCCCAGCTGGCAGAAGTGGAAGCGGCGTAGCGGCGTGTTCGCGGCCCCGATGTAAGCTTTGTCGCTGAGAGGGCGTAGAAAAACCGAACACCTTAGACAAAGCAAAACAACAATAAAAAAAGATCAGTTTTCGACGTTCAAATGGCAACTGTAGGCTGCTTTATGTTATCTGTCACGCGCTTCAATTCTGAAAATTGCGAGTTTTCCGAAGGTCTTTGTCCGACTTGTGCAAGGAAGCTCAGCGTTAAAACAACGCTGGACGTGTTATACCAACTCAGTCTTGTTAAAACGTGAAATTGTATGAATTGTATACCCAGAAAACCTATAAAATTTTAATAAAAGTTCTTGTAATTAAATGAGAATTATATATCGTACCAACGGCTTTTTATACGAACCAAAGGAAATCTGATGGGTTCCATTAGCTTTTTATCTCTTGTCAGCTAAGACGTTTCTGAAGTACCAAACTCGGATAGACCTGGTTACCGAAAGCGGAGACACCCAACCGGTCGATTAGGGTTAACACCGGATTGCGCCCCGAATGCGGTTTTCTCACGATGCCAGATGAATACCTTTCTTGCAGGGATTCCAATGGTTTTGTCTCCTCGATCATGGCCGACAAACAGCTTTCATGGAAAAGTTCCAGCGAAGATTTTGCACTTAATTCACGCTTTTTTAAAAAAAAACCTCCCCAGGTTTACGTGCGTTCGACCATAAGAGGCGCGGGTGACCCACCCTTTGCCCCTAGAGGTTAACTGAACTAAATTTTGTTGTTCTTGTCGATTATGAGGATTTAAAAAAAACAGATTACCGCGGATAATACTCGGGTTTCTAAGGCCCACAAACGAGCGCTGAATTCAGCTGCCATAGTTCACCCCTCCCCCCAAACACACACACACCATCAGGTAATGTCATGCTCTCGGGCCGTACATGGTGATTTCTTGGTCAGATAACGATACATTTTGCCCCGCAGTACGTACCAGTGATTAATCAGGTACGTACACACGAGCTGCCGCTGTTGAAAACCGCAAGAACACTGTTATTACGACTGCCATCTAGCTCTTCTCAATTAGAAAGGAGGAAATCCATTGTTTACGCGAACAGATCGGGCCCGATCGTACTTATTAAAAGACACTTCGCCAAGTAGTAAACATTTCCAGCATCGAGAAGGATATCCAGTGGAAATTAAACATTAGACGCGTCGCTGTCGCGGAAGTGGGCAAGTTCACGTAAAATAAATGAGGATTAGTTCTAAAGAAGGGTGCAGACCTGGTTTCTGTGGTGGGTTACTTTAGTTCTCGCGCGCATGGAAGTCGTGAAAGAGAAAACCCCCATCTCGAAGCCGCTGCTAAGTCGGTGGAACACAACTAGAAACCGAAGTTGGAAAGCGCCGCTGTGTACGTGGGCATGGAACGGATGAACGTATCAAGCCACCTGCTGGTAAATGAGTCCTCCCGGCTTCCAATCCCAGAGCACGAATTGTGTTCTTGTCTTTACCGTTACCCGCAATTTCCCTACACAATACAATTAAATTTGGCGACAAGAAATTTTAATTAGGCGATCTTTGATTAGTCTTAAGGATGAAATATGCGTGGAGGCTTGTAAGAACATTTCACAGCTCATTGCTAGAGCCTCTTGTATGGCTAAATGTTAGTGTATATCTTAGGAATGAGGATTTAACAAGAAACCTTACTGAGCAACATTAACCCTCTGTATGCTGCCACTGCTCTCCAGATCTGTATTACTGAGCCATCGGTAGGGAGTGACAAACAGTACCTTCCTCGTTAATATAACAATTCTTTATAATAACAAACTCCAACTCCACGTGTTTTGTGTTACGAGTGTATTGTTAAGTACTTTCAACCCGATGTTGTACGAAAGGGTTAATTAATTCTTCACTGTAATTACTGGTTTCATTAGTAATAATACAATAGGATACTACGGTTAACCCTGTAAACAAATCCTTATTCTACAGTAAACCTTGTATTAAAAGAAACATATTGTTGGAATTTAAATCTAAATCTAAATACGTTAAACTGATGCTTTGATTATTTAGCAGGTTTCTGAACTAAACGTATTACTGCATTTTCAAATACGATTAAAACTACTCAAGACTCAGTCGATACAATATCTGGCAATGGTATATTCCAGATTGAAATTTACAGCGTTGAAAAATGTTTTTGAGTGAAGCGTCTTTAAGGGTTTTGGGCGTTTATTAACGCATATGATCTAAAATTATGTCAGGCCGAGAGAGTTCTCAGAACGACGGACTCTTTCTGAAAGAAATGAAATTTTGAATTCTATAAAAGACAGTAAAAGCTATCTGAAAAATAAGCAGCGGGGAAAATGGTTCGTTATTTATTGGTACAGATAACTCAGCATGAAGAGCTCATTAACCGGAATTTCGCCATTAAAAGCGCGCCCCCAAGAGAGGTCTAAGACAAGCATTGCCAGAAGGAGTCGTAAAGTCTTTACGGGTCGACAATTCTTCAAAAGGGCGCTTCTGCGGGGAGAAGGGAGCCCTGTATTGCGTTGATAGCCGGTGGCTTTTATCTCTCATGCAAAATTTACAAGCAGTTGAGAGGAGAGAATTGCCAATCCATTAGTCGGCAGCGTTCAAGTGGCTAACGATTGGGAATCTTTTAACTTTATTATCTTTTTTAAAGCTGTAATCAAGAATCGGGAAAATCCACGTAAATGATATGAAAAGAAATTTGAAAATAAAATTATTGGTTTGAATTTCCATGTACTCATAAAAGGAAAGGAAAAAAACGTTAATAGGGATGTAGAAGTTTTCTTAAAACATCGTTGTTTCATCAGTGGAAATTTATTCTAACTTCTGAAGCAGCATCAACGTTTTTAGCTAATTTGACAACAATGATTTATCTATCAGAAATTAGATATTAGTAGAAAATAAGCGTAAAAACAGAAAAAAATCGTCAGTAGTTAAAAATGTAAATATCTGGACAATTACTGATTTGTTTAATTGTAAAAACTTAAAAATATTTGGATAATAATAATAATAATGATAATAATAATAATAATAATAATAATAATAATAATAATATAATAATAATAATAATAATAATTTCGGTTTTCGATACAAATATTTCCAAACTAGTTTTGCTTGTAAAACGATCTGTATTAATTCATTTTGACCAGGTGCCGTATTAAAGAGCGACCATCAGTCTTTATCGACAAACCCCTTTGAAGCAAAGAAATTGACTAACTTTATTGCATTTTAGTAAACTGCTCGTAACTGAGGTTTTCTGTTTAAAAAATATTTGATTTTAAAGGTTACTTAGAGTTTCTCCTTCATCTAGCAAGGTATTTTATTAAATTGATATCTGAGAGTAATTTATTATAAATTATAGTCTTTTTTAAAGTTTTATTTTACGGTTCTTCTAAAAAAATATATTTTGACATGTTTTGGTGCGCAGTATTCTAAAGACAACAGATACAACGCTATTTTTGTGGTCGTTCTGCCTTTCTTTTTCTAGTTGATGGGAATCTGTACGGCACGAGAGAACCCTTTCCGCTTAGTAGGTCCTGGATCATGGGTGGTGATCCAGGAATATGATGATGATAATGATTTCACTACTATTACACTCTAAATCGTAGAATGCAGACATCACATCTTTTAAACCAACTCTACCGATGTGTACGTCTTTAAAACTGCTACAGGTAACAAGACTGAAGCAAGGAAACAAACGGTTCCGATCGAGTGTCACGGTGTTCACTCGCCAAGTCGGTCACATGTAACAAGACTGAAGCAAGGAAACAAACGGTTCCGATCGAGTGTCACGGTGTTCACTCGCCAAGTCGTTGCCGCTCGAGGAATATTTACATCTGAAACATTGGTCGACCGGGATATTTTGTCTTACTACTAGTTAGTGAGAGTTCTGTACGATTTTAAACTGGTAGAAAAACCCATATAATTACTTGGGAAAATGATTTTTTCAGCTCGAAATATTTCACTGCTGTCTTCCTGTTTAGTCTTTCACTTTTCTGAAAACGTCTAATCAGGAATCAAGACGACTAGAAATTGTATTAAATAATAAGGTAAGAGAGAAGTCAGTCAGGATTTACTAATACACGATCTTCGCCACCGAGTTAATCATGAATTCTTTGTAAAACAAAGGTTTAGTCAGAATACACAGAGAAATTCTTTGTATGTACTTTAATGAATGCCGTATTTCTATGTCTCCTACTCATTTGGTCATTTGTTATAATTGGTATATTTTGGTTACTAAACATTCACCTATATCTTTCTATGAAATCGATCAAAATTACGAATGTTAAGCGTGGGTGAGGTACGTATCCCCGTCTGAATAATACTAAGATATTTAAGTTGTTCGTCTGATCTGTTTATACTAATGTTAGAGTTACAAAATACTCTTCTGCCTTATTAATTACGAATCAACAAAGGGTCCAAATCTAAATAAATAAACAGAACTATTCTGTTACCCTTTACGAATAATATATTAAAGAAAACACATCCGGCTCAAAGCTTTCCCAGCTGTAATCAGACATTTAAACTTGAAGTGCTCGTGTTTAAATATTTTCTTACATTTATTTTTTTTGTTTGCAATTTACATGTTTTAAAATTTTCACGTACATTTTTTAAAGTTTCTCCAGAAGTTCATAACCACGATAAATGCAGCCAACTCATAAATCAGTAGTTGTTTTATTTTTTTAAAAAACACAAAAGCCAACAAACGAAACACGTGGACGGGGGTCCTGATGTAATACACAGCTAATTAGTTACCACACTGCACGTACAAATCATACACATTACGCCTCCTTACGATTTTCTCTTTGTTTAAGCCAAGTGCAATTATTCGGATAGACTTATAGACGTTTAGGGGGTTTTATGTGGAAGTTAATGATTCCGAGTACTTACAAGTAACGTTGGACGGTGGAAGAACAAGAAAGAAAAAAAAAATAGGACTCATTTCCTTAAAACGTTCGTTCGGTGATACGTGGAGGCTGCCGACACCAGCCGCTAAGGAGCTGAACAGTCTACCAACGGAAGGAAACCGGGTTTTATAGAGCTGCAACTGATTCCCCTAATCTTCTCCTCCTAACAATTATATTGTTTGTAGGTTGTGTTTTTTCCTTTGAAAACAGAGTAATGTTGCTGAAAAATAAAACGATGCTGGAATTACTATTCCAGAACGGCGGCGAATGTTTATTGGAACCAAGAGTGTTTCAGACTCGCACCAGTTAATCGGGGACCAGAATTCGAGCACTGAAGAAAATAATTCTGGGGGGGGGTTTTGTTTGTTTTGGTTTAAATGTCATTACCTCATAACGAGACCTATGTTTTCTTTCTAATCCACCATCTACGTATTTCTTTTCATAAACTGAGTATTGCTGAGTGTGCATCTCTCAAAGTCTACAACATAGTTGTATCTTCACAAGAAATTACTACATTAAAGACGTTTGGCATGGAAGCCGAACATCTAAACAATACTTAATTTGCTTTATTTATTTATTTTTTTTAAAAAACTCATTTAGTGACTTTATAACATTTACAGGGATCACTCGATATCTTGTGTAAAGCAATGCAATAATTTTGAGTTCGTAAATGTAAACGTAAAGCAATTTTAGAGTCTTTGTTCTGTGACCTATTTGTGTATAGAAGGCGCTATTTGAAAACTGCAGAATTCGCATATATTATTGCAATAGAAATAAATAACGTCTACTGTGCGATAATACAAATTTGAAGACAGCGAATCAAAAACATTTCGTTATTGCATACGCTTCCATGTGAACTAATTCACCAATCTACGTTGCAAGAATTATGTCTTAAGACGACCATTCGAGTGTTTTAATCCAGACATTAATCTTCTACGTCTTTTATATCTACTAATAACACCCAGAATTTTTATGTGCTAATGTATGAGACTTACAAGGATCTATTAATGTTTAAAAAGATTTTTTTGAAACATTGTTAAAATTATTTATAAGCAGCCAGTTTGCTGCAGAATATAGTGGAAATTTTAATTTTAGTTATTCAGAATGTAAAACTTATGCCAAAGCTGATATTTCACGAAGCATACATACAAAAAAAATATGAACTAACTCTGATCATGGAAATCGAACCAGCGCTTGACTGCTAGAACAACCGTATGGTATTCTGAAAGTCTTCTGCCAAGTCAAAAAGCTTTTTAAACTCTGTATATTACCTTTCAAATCTGCATTATCTAGGACAGGTTGAGCCAAACACACAGTACCTCTCATGTTAATACAACCCATTGTAACAACATATCCATATATCTCTCCAACCCCAAGTGTTTTGCATTACGAGAGAGTTGACTGAATATACAGCCAGTTCAACGCAAATAATAGCCAGAGCTTCTAGGCTGGAGTTCAAATGCATCCCAGGTGGTATAAGTAAAGAGAAAACAGAAACAAAATACTGAGGGATAAAGAGTGACCCTGGTCGGCTGGGCATGCTGATATAATCAACCAAAACAAAAGTGATGGTAGAAGAGTAAAGTTGACTGTAAGTCGGTTTGTTTTGTTTCTATCCGAACGAAAATTCATTTCAGAAATGAAAATTCTCTCTCTCTCTCATTTTTCCTTATTCACTTCTCGTTCGCGCGTGAGTGCGTGATTTAAACGCCTCGCTTACAAGGGACGTAAGTCTGGAAGATTTGGAAGCCTAAAGATAAGATTCAAGAAAACTCTCTGTCATGGTAATGCTCTGTTTCAAAGAGCCAGGAAACATTTGCTCTATAACCGATTTTCCATTTACTTTACCTTTAAACATTCACTGTAACAGAGCTAGGACCGTTCTGGCAGCCTGAAATTACTTTACCGAGAATTTACACTCTATTTTATTCCGGCCAGGGATATTAGATAAAGGACCTTTTAACTTGATTAACCAAAGTGAATTCGAAGTAGATACACTTTTCATCCGATCTCTCTGTCGTAGTACGCCATTACGGTGATTGTGTCTGCCAAACTGCAAGTAGTCATCAAACTACTGAAAGACTGCAGACTCCTTTTAATTGCCATTCCGGGAAGAAGAAGACAGCTCAACGAAGATGGCGCTCAGATTAACTGCTATAAATTGTGACCGAACCGAAAACAGCTTCGCTTTCACGCCACCTGCAGGCGCAAACAAACTTCCTACTTTTTAAAAAATTTACTTCTGTATATATTCATAAATGGTAGAATGAAATTTAAAGAAAAACAGTAAAGATTATAAATCTTTAGGAAAATAATAACAACAATTTAAAGCTCTTATAAAGCATAAAATGGCTAAATGATTGTTTTGAAGGGGTGAGGTTAGGGTTAGGATTAGGGTCTTCATTGTTAGTGCAAGGTATCGTCAAAAACCTTTCAGAAAGCTTAACTAATTAAGATCTAATTAAGCTAACAGAAAATAATAAATTTACTTTAAGGAATAATTAACCAAGATTTTTAAAAAAATTACTCTATTTATTTTGACGTTCATTACAAAACAACCTGTCAGTTTATTAGAATTTCTGTACTGTTTTAGACTTTGTCTTCACCTGATCTGTAAAGGAACACTAGATTGACCAAATCACGTGACAGGTGATCCCTCCAGTACTATAGACAAGCATCCGGAAGTAGCATCATAGTGAGTACACGTGCAGCAGACGTCGCAGTGACCGAGGAGGTGGTTTTGTTGGTGCACTGCTCAAGACATCGGTCAATCGAGTTTATCGACGATTGCAGATGGTGAAACAAACGTCTGCTACGAGTGGGAAACGCGGTCTAAAATACGTAGTGACAGAGAGAAGAAAGAGGCGGTTAGGCAAGATAATAAGGTCCAACCGTCATCAAACAATAACCAGCTGACAGAGACATTTAATGCTGATATCAATATGCATCCATCTCCAACCGCACACTGCAAAAAACGTTTGCAACGAAAAGACTGTGGCAGTAGGAGACCAGAGTTACCAACATGAAAGACGCCTTGTATACTGGACTAAGAAGAGTAACAAACTGTGAGGCGGTCTGACGAGTCAATGGTCCCAACTGTCCGGTATGCCTCTGGCGGTAGAGTCATAATTTGGGGCGTGTTTTGATAGCGCACCCTGAGCACCTTATTTCCATTAAAGGAAAAAAGTGAATGCCTAAGCTATCCCCAGCATCATTCCTAGTTAAGTGCATCTAGTGATGTTCCATGTGTACCCCAATGGTGACGGCTGCTTTTATGAAGACAATGTCCTCCATCTACTGTGCTCACAGCTCACATCCCCTGAGAGGCACAAAACACCTGGTTTTTTCGTTGTACTCACAGTTCTACCATTAGAATTATTTAAAGCTGCGTGTGCTATCGCCGATCACATTTTAAGTTTAACTCTTAAACCATCAGCTCAGCGCAACCAGTAAATTAATGAAATTGTCTTTTTTTTTTCAAAAAGTAATAAAAACAAAACAAAAAAGTTTTTTTAAAAAAAAAAAATTGTTTTCTTTCTTTGAAATTCATCTGTAATGTTGAGGCAGAAGCTGAAAATTCTAACTCATACTGGAGTGTTTCCAGTTTTCTCGCCAATTAGCTGTTCCGCGATCTGGTCAAGAGTTAGCCCCGGATTTTCCGACACACCCTGACAGAAATCCGCATTTTCAAACGTGGAAGGAGACTGGGACACTCAGGGGGGGGGGAATTACGGTGTTCGGTTAGTGAAGAAAAATTCCATACCGGAGATGTTCGTTTAATGAAGCCCATCCAGAGGCTGATTCGAACTCAGGATTTCCGCCGCAGTAACCTGGTAGTTTACCACCAGTCCGTCGCACCGCTCCTATAGAAGTGTAATTATTATGTGGGTATTCTTCTTGTAATATTTCCTGCTAGCAGTAGGAGGTTATACCCCAGCTATTGAATATATCGTACATCATCAGTAGAAAGTTCTACACAATAACCACGGAGGCATATAGTTCAGGAATACACAGTTCGCAGAGTTCGTGACGAAGAGGGTGCAATCGTTTGGGATGTCACCGCGCTGACCAGTCAGGCTAATCTGTATGGCTGATGTCCCATCTTAGATGTTTATAGCGCAAACTCCTCTGGGTCATAGGATCCTAAAGGAGTCCGCGATCAAATGACACAGAATGGCTTATGTTGCAGAAGGTTTTTAATGTTAGGTTTCTCTTTTCGCTCTTAGTCATTTATTTCGACAACGAGAATATAAAGACGCCACGTTTCCTCCTTTTTAAGCTTCGCCTTTTGTCAGATCAGCTTTATAATGTCTTGTGAATCCTTTCGTTAGAAATACGAGGCTCAATTATCCGATTACCAAGGATGATTTTTCCTGAATCAGGGAGGCTTTCACACAGGTATTTCTATTTCCTGCATATATTTCTTATGTTTATTAACGCATTGGGAAATACAAAAAGTCAAATCCTTTCTCCTAGCTACTTCTACTACTCCTGTTTATCTTACCCTTCGCTTCTCATGTAAGGGTTTTCTTCTTAGCAGACAGTTTTCCTCTTCTATGTCTAATTTGCACAAATGTAAACCATCTAATCGATTCTCCATGCCTCACTATAAATGCTTCTTAAATTATATAGATTTTCTTGCCACGCTTCCAACTTTGTAGTAGAAATAGGTGGCATCACACGAACGTAAATCCATGTCTCTGACAACCGAATAACAGATACGTTTATCATCATTTGACTTCATTTATAATTTGAGTTCGGCTTCCACCTGGCGATACTTTAAAACAAACCTTCCCATGATGCTGTGCTACGAAAACTAACGATAACCCACGCGTGTAGTCGATACGATACACGACAATCGTAAAAACCTGATACAGGACTAATTATTCTGTTTTTCGTACTTTCGTGGAAGGAGTTGGATTGTAGCAAATATTATATTTTCCTTTTGAACTGTGTACTTCATCCACCGTAAAGATTCGATAGCTAGGCCTTCGGAAGAAATCGGCGTTGATCAGATTGTAATCGTGTGTGTTCGGAGCGATTCCTCGTACGAACGTTTTCCAAATTATTGGCGGATAATAACCAAATTCGGATCATACGCATCCGCTTTAACATTCTATTTTTCTGTTGTACGTCAAACTAAATTCCAGTTGGTATTTTGAATAAAAATGCAGTCAGTGCTGGAAGGAAAAGAAGCACGTTCGAAAAGTGTCTCCAGAGCCCCGTCATGCCGCCGAGATTCTAGCATATATCTGGCGAAGTTTGTTTATAGGAGCGTGGCCAATGTCAGACCAACTGGTATCTAATCGACACTGACAAATGGGATCCAAACTTTGGGGAGGTGGGGTCTGTTTGGAGATCTCTCGTGAGTGGTGTCCACAGACAGGAGAGATCACGCGGCGATTAATAGCTATCGATTCTCGACTGCAACCAATTTATTATGCGCTTTGTAAAAACTTTCTGGCGTGAACTTTTTGTATCACCGTCTGTTCTATTGATTTACTCTGGTCGTTTTAATTTGTCCTTTCTCTCACAATGCTGCGTCACGACATACAAAGAGAAAAAAAAAATCTGCCATGATTCTCATAAAATTAATTCGCCTTTAAAATTTAAATTCATTCGAAGTGACTCCAGAAATGTATTAGATGTTTTCATATTTCGCGTTTCTACAATTTACCTTTATATCACAAAATGGTTTAGCACGTTAACGAGCACGGTGATGTCTCTCACGAACTTTTAATAACTGGCGTAAAAATCAGTCTTTCCAAAAGCAATTGGTATTCAGAAAGCGACCTCTAATCCATTATTATTGTGTTAATAACAAGACGAATATGCTGTGTTAACACGTACCGATTGGGAATTGAAGAAATCTATGGCTGAAAGTACTGAGAATTATTTCTGTCTCTGTCGATTAACGTCTTGTTATGCTAATTCCCATGCATCAAAGCTTCTTGTATTCATCCGAGATCGTTGTCTTGAATATCCGACCCTTTCTGCCCGGCCCAAATACAGACCGAGCCCTTTGAAGACGTAGTCTGTACAAAAGCTCCAGATCTTAAGCCAATATAGTTTCGCTGCTTAAATGTCATGCAATTTGTGCTCCCTGTTCTTTGTTTGGGCATTCAGATTAATTCACTCTGACAAAGGGCGGTGAAACGTCTGATGAAACCGAGCAATGCTTTTAGAATTTACAAATCCATATTTACTTACATAATTGGATTCATACAAAGAGACGGCATCATGCTTTCTGTCAAGTTACTTTTCTGGTGGGCAAACGAATTATTCAAACGTTCTATTATGGAAACCTTATTAAACGATATACTGTGCACGCAAGTTTTGGAATTGGAAAGCTTTCAGAAATTTTTTTAAAAGTTATCAGCAGTTTTAAAACCCATTCACAGCGATAAATGTTTACATCTGTGTTTATTTCTTTGCAATTGTTTACTAGGTGAGGGGCACCTGATGCTGCACAGAAAAAAGGCTTTGGGACAACGTTTGGTGGCTTAAATCCCTGCCAAGATTCTGAAACACTTAAACCGAACGTTTCGGGCGTCTGGATGCCAGGGTTCGTCCGGGAAAGGGTGACAGACAATAGCACAAACACTTTAGAATATATATTAGATGACAGCAGAAACGGAAAAAAAAAAGATCATGCCAAGAAATCATCAGAGATTCACACGGATTCTGCATCCAATTAAGATAGACGATGATCAAGAGGTCGCGTTTCTAGTTTTATAATTTTAAGAAACCATAAAAGGATTACCAACGTCTAAGATTATCCTTTAAAAACCGTCGAACTGTGCACGTACGCACATACATTTGCAATATCAAAATAAAAGAGCCATTTAAAGATACATTTACTACATACATCAGACTGGCTTTGAAAATAACCCATTAATTAAATGTCATCCCTGTTAAAGTGAACCAGCGCCGATTTAATCTCTATATGAAGAGATCTTTGGTATATGTTAGATAACCCTAAAAGAAACTGATTTCGCCTACAATTTGTATATTAGACCAATGTTACCGACAAAAAAATGGAGAGCCGAGGTGAGTATACCCGAGTCGAGATGGTTTCCCTATCTTCCCGAGGTTGGATAAGTGGTTGATCCAAAGCTTTTTAGTCTAGATGCAGTATTGCCACCATCTTTTGCTGTCCATAACGATTGTGCACATTGATTTCTTCGTGTGTTTAGAAAGAAAAATGTAATTTTGGATCTCCTTCCACTATCACTGCACCCACTCAGTGGCCTTTTGTCCACTACATCGGTGGTGACCATCACAAAGTCCATGCGCTGTCAAACGGCATCTGCGTAGACGTGGATGTCTTTCATTAAGTCAGTTTCTTTGCCTGGTATGGGCCGTCTGCAGTCAATGTTTTGGAGGCAACAAAGTCTGGATTGGAAACATCTTCGAGCAACAAATATAGCCGCGTTCTGATAGATAAATAAAGGTGAAATAAAAAAGTTAATTCTTACAACAACAACGGAAAAAATACGTGGAAACTCTGTGGTAAACCCGGAAAAGATCAAATGATAATCTGAGAGCGACTATACTTAGACACACGATGAAAGAGGCGATCCTATTTAATACTTCTAAGAATTATTGTTTATATATATAAATAAAGTAAATGCTGATGTAGGATACGTGTGGTATTCAAATTATTTGGAAAGAGGCGTTTATATCTCTATCAGGGGAATTCAAATGAAATCCGTGTGAGGAATGAGAGAGAGAGAGAGAGAGAGAGAGAGAGAGAGAGACCAAAATTCTGGCTTCCTTTTTTTGTAAACTAACAAAAAAATAACATTTTCTGCATAATATGGTAAAACAATATTTTGTGTAATCTCCCCGTAATTTGTTTGCGGATTTAAAAGCATCATTATATATATCATAGTTTAAAAGTTGACTTTTTCCATAGACTTTAAGTAAGAACAATGAACAGATTTGATCGAGTATTAAAATCATAAATCTGAATTCAATTGTTTAGCAACTGTTTCAAGTATCCAATGGAGGCATTTTACATATGAAAAATGGAAAAAGAAATAACATTAAACAGTTAAGATAATTATGTTGCATCAAAAAATAATCAGACGCAGATGGATATCGATAAATATAAATATTTGTTTACAAAGATTACATAGCAGATTCTATAGAAATTATTAGTTATCCTCTCTGTAAAAATAAGGCAGAAATGTATAATTTATACTAAATCTAGAATTCCGGCGTCGCGTTGCCAGGCGATCTATCTATCATCTGTGCCTAGCGAGTTGTGGGCAAAAGAGATGTCGCTGCAGCGAAATCAAACCTGCATTGGGTTTCCGTTCAATGGATGCTCATGTCGGAAAAGTAGAAGATATGCCGTGAACTTCCGAACCGGTATCTTTCATCTTTCATTAACCCCATAACGAGGTTTAGCGGCGCCTTTTGATCAACGATAATCAAACATTTCCATGCACAAATTTAGCATCATCGCTGGATGCTGTTTAATGAGGATACCTAAATTTAAATTTGCAGCTGAAGCTATTACTCTGAAAATAGTTCACTGCACAAAGTTTGGCTTCGAATTTCAACGGAAAATAGAACCTGGCGAAACGTAGGAATCTAATGCGCTTTCTTTAGTTTGACGTGTTTAGTCCATTTCTGGCCTGACTAATCGTTCACCAGGTTCTTAGTTTAAAATATTCGTTTGCACTGTTTCTACATTAAATATCCCTTCACCTGATTCCCAGCTCAACTTTTTTTTTTTTTTCACTCCCGCAACGCGATTTAACGACGCAAATTTGTCTGGACGTCTACTTCCTCTGTAAGGACCAACAGGGGCGCCATCCCAGGCTTGCAATCGGAATCCGACAGAGAAACTGTTACCTGTATTTCCGAGGAAGTAAAGTGCACGAGCGATTCTCTGCAGCAGTTGTGTTTTGCAGAAGCACTCCAATTACCCCGACAGATGTCACGTCCTAAGTCATTGGCTGATAGGGGAGGAAAGGGGAGAAAAAAAAAGAATTATTTAAATGAAATGCTAATGTTGTATGAAACTACAGTAATCGAGTTGTCTCGTGAGCAAACTGGGTTGTGTAGCTTGTCGTTGCCAAAACGCCAAATCGGTGATCCACATCGAAGACAATTATCTTTTTCTAAAAAAAGTCCATTTGCTAGGAAACTATAGCGGACAAAGGTCGAACTGTTCAATAGACTTCTCAAAAGTTTATTCGCAAACATAATTAGGAAATTTTTACAATACATTTCCCTCCGGTTGAGCAAGTATTCAGGTCCTAGCACGACAGCGTACCCAAGGAACGACTCTGAAGAAATGATTCGGTGTTTGGTGTTCAGGTATTCCAACTCTGTAAAAGCATCTGACACGGGGTCTGTTACCGCGGTGGCCGCTGGAAGATTCCGATCAACAGACCGGAGGAGAACAACAAGGGCCACGGTAGAAGACGGGGAGGGGGGTTGTCAGACCAAAACGCTGATCCCTGACTGGGACGGAAGTCGGTTCTCTGCTGCCGCAAGGTTCGTGCCAGGCCGCCATCAGGTCTGTCCGAGCGGGAATCCTTTTTTGGTGAGCGTCATCGGAGAAGTGCCAGGGAAGTAGCAAATGGATAATTCGGAGTACTGTATCCGTAGACAAAATGAAATAGAAGGGAGGAGAGGGGCAATGTGGAGCTAAAGCGGGTTTAAAAAAAAAAACTGTCCCCTTTTTTCGTTATCCGATGAGCTGGTCAGAAAATAATAAGAATTACCAAAAAGTGGGTACGATTCCTGACTCCGTGTGGAGATGATGTATGTGCATGAACGCCATACCTATAAATTATTATACCGTTACAGAAGTAAATAAACATCGGGATTTTAAAAGTTCTGTTTACGCATCAACGCTTGCTTATCTTTTTCTTTTAAATTACAACTGAAATCTTATTGAAATAACGGTCACCCAGCAATTCTGTGGTTTGTCTACACGCTGCCACACCCGAATCGGTGTTGTCATAACATCAGTACATAAAGTTTATTATCCAAAAGTCATATGTTTTACATGAAAACAGGCGCGTATTTAAATTAGACTGCAAGTGGTTGTTTTCTAGTCGAAAAAGAACGAAAATACACGTGTTCGGGAAAGCTTCGTATCCATCGACCACTTCACAACCCAATTTTTTGTCTCCTGAAATATTATTCTAAAAGAAACGTTTTCTTGAGTTCATACAGAGCGATTGCGTCTCCACTTAACATACACAATTCACCTGAACGCCGTTAATTGTTACACGATGATTTAGTTTCGTATTTGCAGCCATTGAAAACCGTCTGTTAGGTGATGGACCTTCGAAGGTCATTGGACCGTTCAAATTAACGACATCGTAGCCGAGCAGTAATCCTTCATTATTTTCAATATACTTGCTTTTATGTGAGACATAAATCCTTCCATGTACAACTGATGTCTGTCCAGCAATAAAGTTTTATCCATATTCATATGATAAAAAAGTTTAGTAAAACTAACAACAAATACACCAGAGTAGTCTGAATATTAATAGATATTATATGCAACAATAAAATATGTGCAACAATCAGAATATACTAGAATTTTCCATTATATTCTAGAGGATTGTTGATCTTTTTATGTTTTGGAAAATATTAAAATTTTTCTTTTGATCTAGAAAATTTGTGAGATTTATAGGAATTTCTTCATAACTTTTCTATGTATAGAAATGGTCATCCATACAACAGCATCTTCAGTGGATGTTGAAGTGATTTTTCAGCAGAAAATATTAATTGTTAATTGTGAGATATACTTGGAAAGTACATGATCGTGATAGATATCAGATTGCTAACCTGCCGAAATGAGCCTGACGCATTAAAAAATTGTTCGAAACCTTGGACTTCCATTAAGAACTGTCAACAGGATCATTGTAATGATTCAGTAAACTGGACATTTTTCTTCTAAGAAAAGAAATTGATCAACAAAATACTCTCAGCAAAAGATGAACCGGTTTGAGCAAGTCTTCAAGAGAAGAATTGGGTTGCTTTGTGGCACATTACCTATAGAATTGGAAGAAAGTACTTCCAAAAAAATATGCTATAGATTTTTTAGACATCTTGTAACGATGGAGTACACGTAACACGTCCAAGCTAAAAGACGAAGATTTTCTGCCATGCAAAGACAAAAAAAAATTCAATTTTTTAATAAAGACCAAAACTGGCAAGTAGAAGACTGTAACATTGTAATTTATGTGAATGTTCATTTAATTATTTTGGTAATCTTAGTGCTTTGCGCGTCATAAGAAAATCGTGTGAATAATTAAATCAAGCTGTATTTTACCAAAATTATCAAGGAAGTGACCGCACTTTACCTGTTTCTTTGATAACACGAAAGGCAATTAGTAAATCTATTAAAAGAAATATCAACGAATCTAAATTGGTATTTGAATCTTTTAAGAACAGATTTTGAAGATCTGCAAAGAATCGCTATCATGATGGTAAATTTTGTTTTTTTTTTTTTACAAGATAAGGCACCATGTGACACCGCAAAGAAAATCCGTTCTTGTTTAAGAGCGAAAAAATCAACTGGTTTGAAGACTGGGCTAGAGATTTTCCTAATTTAGATCAAATGGAGCCCGTATGGACAGAGATGAGGAAACTTATTAGAGAAAATAATACAATAGGAAGAAAAGAATTAGCAAAAGTAATCAGGGAAGCTTAAAAATATTTCATCTTAAAAGACATTAGTTGAAACAAAGTCAGGTAAAACGAAAACAGTAATTCAAAACTTGTTTACTGGTCAAAATAAAACCGGTTTTCAAAAAATTTAAACAGAAAACAAAAAAAAATCAAAAATATTTAAAAGATAGTTACAATTTTATTCACCGAATGATCGACGTAAACTCCTCTTTATATGAAATAATCTTTAACGAAGAAATATGTAGATTACGTATAAATTCTAGGGATGTAAAGAGAAACAAGAAGGGATTCTAGCGTAAAGATTGTAGACAAAGTCTGCCTGGCCAGGGTCGTATACTTTCTTCATAGGGTCGAAAGCTCGTTGCTGAACTTGGAGGTAAAGAAAGACAAAGCATTGGAGGTCTAAAGACCGCAGACCTTCGCGATCACCAGGTAATTGGCTCCATTTATTTTCAGATTGTTCTGTGGTGAGTATTGATCAGAGTTCAGAAAACTTGCTTACTGAAAATAGAGAACCGGGATTATCCGCAAAACCATTGCAGCTTTAACTCGGACATGGAGCATGGGGTCGTTGTGGTCATTCTTGGTATAGGCTTCTCCTCGTAATTAGGGACCCGCTCCGTCCCCCCCAACTCGTATCTGTCTTTCGTAAGCCGTTTTCGCTGACGTTTCTAGTTTCCATTCGTTTCCGCCAAAGGATAATACGAAAACAGGAAGCAGCGACGGCAGAGAAACAAACATAAATCCAGGATTTTCCTCGCAGTGTTTTACTATGGCGTTTGACGTAGACCCGGCTGAAGTCGCATCGCCGTGATGGTGTACGGCCGTAACGTCGCCAGGGTCGTTGCTAACCACTGACTTTAAATATACTCCGGTGTACACACAGAACTTCTACCTTCACTCAAAACCGTGTTGTATCCCACTCCGAAGAACACTAATTACCGCTCGGGTTATTTAAAACAAAACTGAGGAATAAATGGCAGGACGCACGCAGAATCGTGATTCTTTCTGCCAAGGACGGAAGGGAAATCTCCATACTGTCTCGGTTAGCAGTTAGTGCGAGAGGAAGATGTGCGTGCGGAAGACAGCTAGTCGATTTCTAAAAAAAAATGTCGCCATTTTATTAGGCTGTAACTTACGGACGCCTAAATACTCAATTCGGAAGCGGCCGATAACTGAGCAAAACTCATATCAGATACTCCAAACAGCGATAATTAATTCTGAAAAAAAAAAAAACTGCTGACGATTCGAAAACACGTTGATTGACGCTACACCTGGAAAACTGACAGCACTGACTGACTAAATCTGGAAGTATAGCTGGAAGCTCTCTATAGACGAGAATGGTGGACGTTAAGGCTAATTTGTTAGTTCAGAGTAGTCTAAGCAAAGCTGTCATATAGAGGGATTTGTGAAAAACGATTTTAAACTTTTTCCAGGTCCATCAGCAGCCCTGAACATTTAATCCCAAAGTAATTATTCTCTTTGTATAGTGTGATGTGTGTGTGTGTGTGTCTTCATCAGCTTGTCGCTCCGATTTCTACCCACATCTAAGTATGAAGGGTCCTCTTGGGGTTCTCTGGCCTTTTCCTATGCTCTTTGACACCAGGTTCACGCTACCTGAAGGTGTGGTTACTGTGCGAGCAGCAGGTCCAACAATGTAAGCGAATCCACGCGCACAGATGCTCGCATGTGAAACCGGAAGGGCGGCCATCTTCGGTTACTAGGAGCGACGATTATTGCATACGGGACCCGGTCGGTCACCGGTTTGCTATAAAGCAAATAATTTATCAGAAGAGAATAGCTTCTTCTTCTTCTTCTTCTTCTTCTTCTTCTTCTTCTTCTTATTATTATTATTATTATTATTATTATTATTATTATTATTATTATTATTATTATTATTATTATTATTATTATTATTATGGGGTTGTTGTCGTTGTTGTTGCCAACGGTGTTGCTCAGCGTTTGAATCCAGGACATAATTTGCAGTCCCGGATATCCCACAAATACCTAAAGCCGGCTTTTCTCTTCTTTCAGACCCGTAAACAAGACCAGATGCTGTATCTTCCAGGAACGGCCGTTCGCTGACGACTGCCAATTAACGAAACGCGTAGGTGCGGCTATGCAGCCTCCTCCCCCCCCCCCAGGACTCTCTCCCGTCGCGCGGAGAGGTGAGGAACTTCACGCACCAACGCCAGAATATTTACGAAGAGCGTAACTGGCGCTGATCGGCCAAGCAGAAGCCTCGAAATGTAAAGTATGTTCTTGTATCGAGTTTTCTCCGCACTAATAAAGTTGATCTTTTCCTTTATTTTCTTGGCACCCCCCCCATCTCTCCCCTCTCTCCCCAACCCTTCTTCCCGTACTGACTACCGAGCGAGTACCCTGGACACAGCTAAGGGCTCTTGAAACGCGGCGAATGTGCGAGTCAGTCAGGAGTTACCGCCCCAGACTTCCGACAAGGGAGAGAATCCGAAGGATGCCCCGGTGCGGGTGGTAATCTGGTACAGGGGAACGAGGAGAGACCATGCCGCGGGAGGTCGCCAAACTGAGTCAACAGAAGGTTATCTTGTGAAACCCCGGCCCCGCAGCCCGTTCACCACAGATAAGTGCGCTACGCCCACGGTCGTTTTCCACCCGAATAATAACAGAGTTTTAAGTAACACGTTTGTTTTTCTCCGGGTGTTCTGCTTCATTAAAATATCTCTTAATGTGGCTAAGATCTTAAACCAAATAAACATCTGCTATCCTGTGAAGAAGGAGGAAGAAATGCAGGATGCAGTGCAAGAGGAGTCTTTATCCCAATGAATACTGCACCTGAAGGCAGATAAGCCCACTATTTGAGTAAACAGGATACAGCAGACTAAAAACTACAAGAAGTAAATAAAAAATAACCATCCTGTGTTTGGTTTAAGAAAAGAGAAAGCTTCCGTTAATCTTATTTCGGTAGAAAGCATAGAATTAAATAGAGAAATTTTTTTAGCCGATTTTGCTCTGGTAATGTTAAAAGCGGAACCATAGCTATTTATTTACCTGACTATCTGACAGACAAGACGCCACTGACAACTATATGTGTTCAGCTTTGCTATTTAAAAATACAGAATAAAACAAAACAGCTGTCAAAATTCAAAGGTTTTTCTTTTTAGGATTCAATGAGTTACGGTGTAACTGGGCAGCCGGTAGGTTGTCTAGTGGTTAGCACCAGTTTGGTTTGGCCTAACATCCTAGCATAATTTCCTCCTTCATCTGAAAATAAAGGGTTTGGATAAAGTTTTTCAGCAGCGTAATTTTCTCGGAGAGTTCTTAACGAAGAGAGAGATTGCGACATCGATGTTAGATCAAGATGTCCTAAGTACTTTGATGGAAGTTCCGCGGGTAACGATTCTTCACTGGCTCGCACCGTTATCACCGGACCCAGGCAACTCGCTCGTTCGCCCTCACATCTTTCTCCCCTTCCAGTTCCCTGCTGTGAGATGTCGTTAGACCTCGAAAGTTAGGACCCGAGAAGAAGGCGGGTATAAGCTATAAAGAGATATCGATCACTATGGCCGACTACTAGCAGTTTTCCTGTATGCCGAATACCTGAAGTAGATACCTTGGCTTGGACAGAGACCAGACTTGGTGCTAACATCAGAGAAGAGAAGGCGATTATTGCAGTTGAGCTGACTTTACCATACGAGAGCAAGATTATCGTCAGCCATCAGTATAAATTGGCCAAATATAAAGAATTAATGAACCAGTTTTACTCAAAAAATTTAAAACAAAGATTGTTCGGGCCACGCGGATTGCTGGGGCGTCAGCAAACAGTTTTCTCTTAAGTCTGTCAATCCAGCGACGCTCGAGAGCCCCTGAAGGAGTTATCTGAAGCTGTCGGTGAAGGCATTTTGCTGGATAAGAGCCAAGAGAGATAACCCTGTCAGTTAAGGATGGGGAAACAGAATCTCCTTCAGTATCTGGAGGGTGAGTTTCGGGTCAGACATTAGTGAGTAAGATAGAGAAAGAAGACTAGATAAGGGGGTCAAAATCCCACCCGAATTACAAAGGGGGGCATCGCAATGAAAGACTGATAGCCGGCAAGGGGACACTGGACAGATGTTTGCCTGTCCTCATAGATAGGGAGTGGGTTAAGGGCCGAAACTCTTGTTTGAATGAGGTTTTCATCCTCTGAAAACTTTCTGCTGGTTCGCTCTTGTGAGTTTCCTATCTAACAGCACCTGGTTTCTTTATGCTGAATGCAGGAATTCCTAACTCCGCTGTGGCGATTTTTTTAGAAAGAAATTTTTGCTTTTGTCAACGACTAAAACCGTCGATAAAATTTACTGTCTTACCCCGCTGCTGCCCTTATCCTCCAGCTTCAATCAAAACAGACTTTAAGCCGATAGAGAGACGTTCGCGTGCTCAATATGGGTTCACTCTCTACAAGCAGAAGTTAAGAACATTTGAGTTCAACGGGTCCAAAGCTAAAGACATTGTTCAAAAAAAGGTATCCGGCCTATTTTTTCTCTTTGTTTCTAGGACCCTATAGTATGCCGGAAAATTGTCTGTTTGGCACCAAATCCTCGCCAATTCATTTCTGCCAATATCGACGAGTTCGGAGGCGCATATCAACCGACGGAAGGCCGACAAAACCCGGCCTTCTGGTAACATGTACCGGAAATTAACGCTCGGCCCCAGGTTCCGTCTGAGAACAAAACTCCACGAGGTCTACCCCTTTGGTCTTTGCTCCTAAACTGCTTCTTCTTTTTTTTTAGTTACATTTTATTTACCTATTTATTAATTTTCAAAGTAATAACGATTAAATCACATCCTGTTAAAGTCGTTCGTTTATATAAGGAATGGCTGGGAAGACGTTTATGAACGGTCAAGCGTTTTGATGAGAAAGCAAAGTTTGTTCTACTTTATTGATTCCCAGGAACTTTAATACTTCTAGACGCTCTGTTTACTGGACCTATACAAACGCTGTAATAAATATACTGCGACCCCTTACCTATAGCTCTTGGAAAGGGTAAAGCACCACTTTTACGCCAAACAGATTAAATTAATAATACGATATTTCTACGTCTTTACAAAGCTTTTATCTAGGCACACAAGACTGACTGACTGACTGCCGGAAACTGCTTGATCTGTGGCATCTACACGTAATGTTAGTTCTACAGACATATGCATATATAACATGAAATATCTCTAGGTGCTCAGAAAAATCCACATAATTCACTATATAAAAACATAGAGATGCAGTGATATAAAACTTTAGCTATTTACGGTTAAAATTAAATATTAGTATTTACAGATATATCACTGCATAAAGACATTTACATCTATATAAAACTAAACTAAGCGATTTTATCTGGCGACGAAAAGGGGAAGTCAAAGGATCTAGCTTACAAAAATTGTATACGGCAATTTCGAGCGATTGATAAATAACATCCTTCAGAAGTAGAAACTTCAGTGCATGACTTTAGATGAAGACGCCGGTCCATTTATTGCTGTCACCTTAATCCGCCAGGTAGATTTTGGGCAGGAACAGAAAACTTTTTCAAAACTTGGAGAAAAGTATCTAAAAAGTTTTTAAAAGCTCACACAATGTTTGGTTTCTATACTAATTTCTTAAACAATAATTTATATGCTCAAAACTTAACATAACTGGCTGGGATGTTAAACATTTTTTTTTTCTGTAATACAAAAAAAAGAAAATTATGCTTTAGATAGTATTTATGGTTTCTTGCTCAATAACAGCGCCCCCGTGTTTTTGTATAGATAATCTTCACCTTAATCTGCATAAACTTCCGACGTTCTTCATTATTTGGTTTGTAAACAGCAGTCATCCTCACATCGAAAAAGCAAATTCACATACATGTAAATTTCTCGCCAATTGATGGCCAACAGAAGAAACCTATCCAAAAAAATTACCTGTCGTAGGCATATATAAAATCAGCCTCCACTGTGGCGCAACAGTGTTTCACTATTAAAACATTAATTATCTAACTGCAGAAAATGGGCAGAGTCCGGCCGTACCATTAGTGGCGCGTAGTTTTAGACCGAGACGTCAGGCGGCGCTGCGCTTTAGCACGTCCGGTAATCCCGTTCTCCGTCCCGCGATCTGCGAAGGGCAGGCAGCATAGTAGGACACCGGAACAAGGAAGTGCGCTCGACTCGGAACCGGACTGGTAACAGACCATGGAAACCTGCTATACAATCCCAAAAATGGCCCGGACGAACGATCTCTCTTCAGAAAGATATGTATCTGTATTTTTGTCTTTAAAAAAAAAAAAAGGCCGGTGGGGGGAACTAAAATTCAAACCGCCCGGCCTCAGTCTTTGCTGTGCGCCCTCGAGAAGAATTTAACCCCTGCATTCTAGCAGCTTTAAAAACAGAGCAGGAACGTGGCCGGGTAAGACAGAAAGACACACCCACCCTAACCCACGGCAATCTCGCTGTCCACACAAATATAGGCTAACGCGGTGTTTTTTCAGCTGTTAAATTAAAAACTTTTTCTTAGCTTTCGATTTTTTTTTTCTTTATTGGTCTCGGCTCTACTCGTTCGCGGCCATCTACTTCTCAACTTGATATATCACATTTTTTTAAAGATATACTAGCCGCTCACTGAACGGCAGGTTTATTCGCGTAAATTCAGAACTCATTCTCCCGAGCTCATTGTTCTTACTCGCCGGGGCAATAAATTCGGTAAACCAATAACATGTCCAGCCTCTGGGCTATGAGCGCGGAACTTCTGTCATAGAGAACTAGGAGAGTAAGCGATGGAATCAGCATTTTAACAAAGCATCAGGTCACGTGCTCGACGGAGACATACAGCTCCTGCTTTCGCGGGTGAGCGCTGCCCGAATGAAGGGAGAAAGTTTTCGCCCCTATTAAGACGAAATGTCTCACAGAAGCGAGAAAACAGTGTCTTCCTTTGCCGTTTCGGAGTGATGACGTTCGGCCAGAAGACGGCTCCTGGTGTCCGGGCAGCCTGTTTCTCGGTGGGCGGCGAGAGGTGATTGCGTGTAGAGCGAGTCTTGATGGCGCACGTCAGCCACCTTGAAGCCGATTACCTGATCACAAATGTCAGAGCATCTAGGAGAAAGGAAGCGATGCGGGCGTCTCTCACGGGCCGAGGGTTGTGTGGCGCCAACCCACGGAGCAGATAGAACTGCTCCGCAATGGCCGGGTCGTGGGGGGTGAGAGGTGAGAGGCAGGCGCCCGGATGTTGCTCCGTCGAAAAAAATATACCTTGTAATCTCACGAGCTACCAACCGTGACCGCTTGTAACCATACCCACTCACCCTCCACTCGTCCCTACTGTATGGCTCTCGCTGACATTTTAAAACAAATCTGATAATCTATTTACTATTGTGTGTCGGCGTACACCGGTAATGTTTACTATACTAACGGCGTTCGGAACGTCATCGGATTGTCTTCTTCACTAAGAACCAGTGATGTTCGTGATGGAGCGGGGACAGACGATCGAAGCTACCTACGCCTGTTCGGTACGCCATCTGGTGGTAATTATGTATTAATCAATGTTTCAAATTCTCCTTAAAGGGGAAGGTTTTTTTTTTTAAAGTTATCGTATTCCCACGACAAAATATAAATCTCTGAATATACCCGAAGTAAAATGCATACATAAGTAAAAGCAGGCTTTGAACACCAACTGTTACTTACTTTGATCCTAAACAATTTCCGTTCTTCTATAAAGTTCAGCGGATGTAGTAGCTTCAGACCCTGCGGACTCAAATCGAGGCTTCAGTTCGCGAACGTAAAGGTGAGGTACCCGCCTCTGTCGGTGGAGCGCGTCCGCGACGACATGGAAACAAAAGATTCCGAAACTAAGCAAGAATTTTAATACAAATTAAAGTATCGTTGGCTGTAGCTTGAGCTAAAGATAGAACACTCGCTGGTTTGTCGACAATCATCGACTCCTTTATCGATCACCGGCATTCCTCTAATTTAAATTCGATTTCTCGAACAACCAACCGCTCATTTAGTGCAAGCTTCTACTTCGTCGAACCACCCCCCCCCCCCGTCGGTTCCGTGAAAGAGTGAAACAAATTCCTTCCCAGTTTGTTCTTGTAATCACCCGTTTACATCCTTATCGTCTAGCCAGAAATTTCTTCGAAGACATTCATACCCTGACAAGACGCGTCTTTTCTCCCTCTTTGGACAAATTCTGACTTCAAGCAGCGAGCGGCACAGACGAATAATACATTTACCTGCGATCGAAACGGGTCCATTAGTTTGCATTGGTACTCTGGCAGGAAGTGTCATTCAGTTTACCTTTTATAATAAACAATGCCGATATCTGAACGGTTATCGATGTAACTCTACTTGTCAGTATGATGTATGTATATATACATACTAATGATTTTAAGTTACGGATATATATTTAGATCTCTCTCTCTGTATGAAAGCAAATAATATTTACAATATTTTAAACAAAGAAAAATTGAAAATTTTCGCATAGTTTCTACGTAAATAATAATAATAATAATAATAATAATAATAATATAATAATAATAATATAATAATAATAATAATACCGATAAAAGTTTCTATTCTAAAATATACAGAAATAACTGACTAAAAATGTAGAAAATGCCACATTTCCTACGATAAATTTTACCTAGAGCCCGTCACACAGACATGTCTGGATGTATCAGGTGAGGTGACCGAAACTTTACCTAACGGAAGCACGATGTCACACTTTACCTCTAACAATGCGCTATTTTACCTGAGTGCTTATCGCCATCTCTTCCCCTAATAACAGCGGTTGCGTAAATAACGAATGGAACAAAAGATGACCAGCTAAAACTACTCAATCGACTTTATCCTAAACTTGCGTTTGTAAAACAGAGAAGGTGGAAGTTTCTGGTGGCTAAGTTGGGCAGATTTTTTAAAAGAACGAGGGCACGCTAAAAGAAGGAGAGAAGCCCGTCTAGAACTTACCTGAAGAACTGCTGAAGGCCAGTCAAGCCGGGAAAGCCGTAAAGATAGCGGTCTTTCGTATCGCGGAAAGATTCCTTCTCGCAGCTTCAGCGCTGCGATCGGATACCGACCAGGAAAGAGAGCGGTCGGAGACCACAACTCTAATATACGTTTTGAGGGGGATTCTTAGCCTGACTATTGATTGATCAACGGAAAACCGCCGCTTATAAAGGACATGTCTCTTTTGCTATATCATCCTAATTTCCGCTTCGCCTTCTAATGAGATCTCGTAAAATTTTATGCAAAGAGGTATTGATAGGTTATCAATTTTCCTTACTGCAACAAGCGCATTTAATTCGATTTATTTCCTTTTCCTTCTTTTCACCCGAGACTTTAACTCTTATCTTCAGCATGATGGCGGAAGTACCCAATTTTCAATAATAGACGATCGATGAACGGCGCGAGCGAGTGGAGGACATATCAGTTCTCCTCCACCTCCCCCGACTGTCCGCTGTACCCGCTCGACTTAACGTATAGGTGTCGCTGCTGTACCTGGGTGTGTAGTAGTTTACCAGACCGCGTCACCTGTGTGAGTAGGTCGCAGAGATAGTAGCCTTTACATCTATTTTAGGAAAGTATATATTATTAATATTTCAGTCGCAAAGGCGACTGGGGACAAAAAGATAGTCAGAGCAGAAGAAACTTCCGTATAAACCTTTATTCTTCCTCTTCTTGCTTTCCGAACTTGGCAGGTATTTTCAGAGTGGCGACTGACCTCGCTCCCCTGATAACAGAGGTTCGATCCGAGATCGCCATATAATTTGTTTATATTTAAAAGGCAAACGAAACAACAGCTGGCATCGAACAAATGGAAGACAATAAATAAACGTCTTGCAGTTACTATCTGTTTTTCCGAATTAAATCCAGCATAACGTTTACGGAAAATAGATGTTATGAAGAATGCCAGAGGGTTGTGGAGACAATTCTGGGGAGAAAGCATAGAGCCGTAGTTATCCGCTCGGGGGCGTTACCTATCCTGCGCCACGAAAGGCCCGGAAATTCCAACAGAAAAAAAGAAATTTTATTTTTAGATGTGGAAGGAAACCAGGGAGACCAGAGGGAAGCCCTCACTGGTCAAGGAAATAATTTTTATTAAAAACTGAAGGGGGCGCCTCCCTCCAAGCGAGAATGGAGCTCGCGACCTCAGCGGCCGCCATTCCTCAGATAGTTGTTCGCTCGCAGGTTCTTTTGTTTGGTTTGATTTTACCATTTTGAAATTAAAAATTAGCTCCCAGGAATGAGGGCGCTGCTAGAAGAACAAAGGATAAGGGGTTTTGTGTAAGTGTCTCCTGTCTAGAAGAATTAGTCTTTACAGTTAGGTTTGCTTTGATTTATGTATCTTCAACGTACAAGTCACATCACACACCCTCTCTCTCTTTCTCTCTCTCTCTCTCTCTCTCCCGGTGAACACGTGACTACTAAAGAAGAAGAAAATAAATAAATATCCTTATTTCTCTCCAGAAAAAGATCGCGGTTTTTTATGCTTAAAAAAAGCTATGATTTATTTGTTAACCATTAGAAAATATCTTGAAATTTTTCCGACAACATCTTATTTTCATTTACAAATAAACTTAACTGTTTGAAATGTTTCAGATAGACTAAATTAAAGTGTTCTAAATGATTTAATTGTTATTTCTAATACTTTCAATCTAGAAATTTAAAATCTGAAATATATTAATATTTTTACACGATTCAACATAATTGTGTTTTAATTTTCAATTATTTTAAAGAATAAAAAATAGATGAGCATGTGCGTCTTTAATTTGAACACTTTTAATTTCACAATTTTTTACGTTCATTTAATGTATTTTTATCTTATAAATTTTACCCACACAAGAGAGATAGAGAGCTATGACGTCGGTAATAGAGAGAGATATGACGTCGGTAATAGAGAGACTATGACGTCATACTAGAGAGAGATATGACGTCGTAGAGAGAGAGATATGACGTCGGTATAGAGAGAGCTATGACTTACTAAGAAGAGATATGACGTCGGTACTAGAGAGAGATATGACGTCGATAATAGAGAGAGATATGACGTCGGTACTAGAGAGAGATATGACGTCGGTACTAGAGAGAGATATGACGTCGGTAATAGAGAGAGATATGACGTCGGTACTAGAGAGATATGACGTCGGTAATAGAGAGAGATATAACGTCAGTGCTAGAGAGAGATATGACGTCAGTACTAGAGAGAGATATGACGTCAGTACTAGAGAGAGCTATGACGTCAGTACTAGAGAGAGCTATGACGTCAGTACTAGAGAGAGATATGACGTCGATACTAGAGAGAGCTATGACGTCGGTAATAGAGAGAGATATGACGTTAGTACTAGAGAGAGATATGACGTCGGTAATAGAGAGAGATATGACGTCGGTAATAGAGAGAGCTATGACGTCAGTACTAGAGAGAGATATGACGTCGGTACTAGAGAGAGATATGACGTCGATAATAGAGAGAGATATGACGTCGGTACTAGAGAGAGATATGACGTCGGTACTAGAGAGAGATATGACGTCGGTAATAGAGAGAGATATGACGTCGGTACTAGAGAGATATGACGTCGGTAATAGAGAGAGATATGACGTCAGTGCTAGAGAGAGATATGACGTCAGTACTAGAGAGAGATATGACGTCAGTACTAGAGAGAGCTATGACGTCAGTACTAGAGAGAGCTATGACGTCAGTACTAGAGAGAGATATGACGTCGATACTAGAGAGAGCTATGACGTCGGTACTAAAGAGAGCTATGACGTCGGTACTAGACAGAGAGCTTGACGTCGGTACTAGAGAGAGCTATGACGTCAGTACTAGAGAGAGATATGACGTCGGTACTAGAGAGAGAGAGAGAGAGGGGGTTATATGGCTGAGTAGAGATATTCGGAAAAGCCATTAGTCTGTAGTTATAAAATAATGGATTTCGAGGCACCATTTGGCGTAAAGATAGCTGACCACGACACGAACCAGAACTTCAACGGGTGTGAACCGATTTTCTTCCAGACATTAAGCCTCCCAGCTTCGCCCATGGCTCCAGACAATGTCCGTAAATCAAGCATGACATGTTCTGCTAGCTTCTTAATCAGCCTTAACTACCGCTAGGCTGACATTTCTCTCTTCGCCATGTTTTTTTTTTCTTTCACATTTCATAACACATCAAATATTTTCCTTAGGCTTTTCTCTTTTTTGAAAATGTATCGTATTTCATGATAAAGAACACTTTATATCCTGAGGCGCGAGTTCTCCACCTGTGCAGATTATCCAGCAACCTTGGCGAATTCTGAAGACTATGGACTACTCTTCCAGAAACATCCCACAAGTGTTCGATCGCGGATAGACTCAGCGACGTTGTAACCGGTGTGCATGAAGTTTGGCCAATAACGAAACGCATTGTCTTCTTAATAAACGACTCCAGCGCCATAACTTTGTATAGAAGGTATTATAATCAGCTGGCAGCCTCTGCCCCGCTTCTGTTAGCGTAATCTTCGTGCATCCAAATCTTCCGGTCGAACAGGGAAGTGCGCTAAAGATCGATTCCATTAATGGCGGCCTAACCTGCACGTACCGTACGAGAATCGGACAATTTCGCTGAACAGGCCATGGAATATATTCACGCGAGAATTCATTTCTATAACTGTGATATTCTTGAAGTTTTTCACCGGGGAAAGTCAACTATCCTCAACTTTCTATGCACATGGAGATTTTTCGTCAGACGGAACTGTTTAGAAAGAGGTCAAGCGGGAAGACAATTCTCTGTACCGATCTTTAATTGAGTTTTAAAAGTCAAAAGCTTCTCGAGGTATCAGTTTCGCTCCAGGCGACTGAAACCAGGGTTAAGTTGTGCATAATTATTGTCCGCCACTTAAAAACAGGAATCATATTTTTAAAACAAATAATTACATACTTTTTAAAAAAAAAACAGTCTGTACACACGGAGTCAAGGATAACAACTCTTTATGCATTTTCACTAGAAGTTTAGATACTGTGAGAAAATGCGCCATAATTCTACCCCCAAAATACTGGCGACACCATCAAGGTTTAATCTAATTATCTCCGATAGATTTCTCTTCGTAAACCACCTGACACACACACACACACCTATGGCTTTGGGATCGCTCACATAATGATGCTTCTCCTCAAATTTCATTATAATTGTTAGATTTTAAATAGTTCAACCAAATCATTGCGAAGGGTTACAGCGAATTCCGGTGAGGCAGGGTTAGGGTTCGATTCTCTGTCGCGACCCGACTCGACTTTTCGTAGCCACCTCACTAATCCAGTTTGGTTTTTTGTTTCCCCGCGTCCAAAAATGAGGGGTTCCGGTAGAGATTTCCGCAGAACAGGAATCGTTCTTTGGCAAGCGGATAACCACTCGGCGACGCTTTCTTTCACCAGAGTTGTGCCCCTTGTAGACGGGTTATCTCCACTGTACCACGCGACAATGGAGGAAGGTAATCCCTCCACCGGCGAATTGTATTACAGCGCGAATGCCCCTCCTGGTTTGTTCTATAGCTGCTGTTAGGAATCTTGCCCGATTCTTTTAATACGCAACAACAAGAAAGTCAAAGAGCAAGGGACAAAGTTCAGAACAGTAATTACGGATGCAACTTTTGACAACTGCACGAGTGTCGCTCCTGCTAGAAGAGGTTGTTAGAAAGAAAATGATGAACATCAAAAACCCGTAAGTTGTCATTTTTGGAGGATCTGCTTAAGCCTGAGTTATTAAGCGGCTTCCTTCAGACCCTACAGGAGTGGTTTCGCAATTCTGGATATCAATGTTAAGGTGAATCAGAAAACAGAAAAATACACTGACTCATGCGACCTCTACTTTGCTCAAGCATCAAAAGTTAAGGGTCAATTTACAGAGATAAACAACAGGTGAGAGGCACGATTATTTCTGAAAAGGGAGAAAAAAAATGATTTTATTTTTATTTTTCCGAAAACATTTCTAATACCGAACACACTGCGTTCTTTGAAATTCTCTATACTGTGCGGTTTTGATATCGTACAAGTGAAGTACTGATTAAGCCGTTGGCAGATATGCAGTCTTCAGTGATGGAATTGCTACTCTCTCGACCTGAGCAAGAAAGCTGCTCTATTTAAAACGTAATTTGAACTATAAGCAAAATAAAATAATTTTCTTTTATCTAAACAAATTATCAGGTAAATATTTTTTTTAAAAAAATGCTCGTAAATGGAATGTCAGTAAGATTCTCATAACGGGCTTTTCCCGAAGAGTAGTTTTCTTGGTAGCAACAAGTTGTTTTGCTCAAACGTAAAGTTTGAAGCAATTCCGACTGTCAGGTAGAGAGAGAGAGAGAGAGAGAGGGCGTCAGTATAGAGAGAATGAAACAGAGATATATATGACCTCAGTTGAGAGAGAGAGAGGGAGGGAGAGACAGAGAGAGAGAGAAAGAGAGAGAGATATGGCGTCAGTATATCAGTATATAGAGATATGACGTCAGTATATATATAGAGAGAGATGGCGTCAGTGTATATATAGAGAGAGATGAGGTCAGAGAGAGATATGACGTCAGTATATATATAGAGAGATGACGTCAGTAGATAGAGAGAGAGAGAAGATATGAGGTCAGAGATATGGCGTCAGTATATATATAGAGAGAATACGTGAGTATATATAAAGAGAGATGACGTCAGTATATATATAGAGAGATATGAGGTCAGAGAGAGATATGACGTCAGTATATATATATATAGAGAGAGATGACGTCAGTAGATAGAGAGAGAGAGATATGAGGTCAGAGAGAGATATGACGTCAGTATATATATAGAGAGAGATGACGTCAGTATATTTATAGAGAGATATGACGTTAGTATATTTATAGAGAGATATGAGGTCAGAGAGAGATATGACGTCAGTATATATAGAGAGATATGACGTTAGTATATTTATAGAGAGATATGAGGTCAGAGAGAGATATGACGTCAGTATATATATAGAGAGAGATGACGTTAGTATATTTATAGAGAGATATGAGGTCAGAGAGAGATATGACGTCAGTATATATATATAGAGAGAGATGAGGTCAGAGAGAGATATGACGTCAGTATATATATAGAGAGAGATGACGTCAGTATATATAGAGAGAGAGATGACGTCAGTAGATAGAGAGAGATATGAGGTCAGAGAGAGATATGACGTCAGTATATATATAGAGAGAGATGACGTCAGCATATTTATAGAGAGAGATGACGTCAGTATATATAGAGATATATGACGTTAGTATATTTATAGAGAGATATGAGGTCAGAGAGAGATATGACGTCAGTATATATATATAGAGAGAGATGAGGTCAGAGAGAGATATGACGTCAGTATATATAGAGAGAGATATGAGGTCAGAGAGATATGACGTCAGTATATATATATAGAGAGAGATGACGTCAGTATATATATATATATATGAGAGAGATGAGGTCAGAGAGAGATATGACGTTAGTATAGACAGAGAGAGAGAACACAACTCTAGAACCACTTATCAAGGTAGAATTTTCACAGTGATAATCTCTTCGCATGTTTGTCCCTGAAGCCACGCTGCGGTCTAAATCCAAGTGAGAAGAATAAAGCCGTCGAAACAACTACCTGCGTCCAGAAATCCGATCGAAAGATTCGATCTGAAAGACACCATCTGCGTATCAAGACCGAATCTTTAAAAAACAGATTTAACTACAAACCTTATTACGAACAGATTCGACACATCTCAGAATGTTTATTAAGCATTTGAAAACATTGCTACAACACTCCAGCCCCGTCAGGTTTCGACAAAAAACCATATTTGCTCGAAACGTGTTTTTTTTTTTTTTTTTTTTACGAGATGCGTTCGTATTTATGCACGTGATTAAGTCGCTGTAAAACAAACGACAATAAAAATGAGTGCTAGCCCGGGGCCGTTTTTGTTTCGTGGTGAGCGATAGCTGTTTGTCTGATTGTTTGGCTCACAACGAGTCATCCATTTATTTACATTTCTAATATTTAATCGAAGATTTCTGAAAACAGGTCGATTAGTATTCATCGGAAGCTGAATGCTTATTAGTTAGCGTGTATCCGGAAGTAAAGGCAATGCCCCGGGGACTCGAATTATCTGGCTAATTATCGTGAAATCATCCTCTTGAAAAACTCTTTCTACATAAAGCAAGGCCACTTGAAAGGCGGAAGCTGAGAAGAAGGTGTCCATGGGATCCAGATCACTTCAAGAATAAATATGATGCGACCATTCTAAAGGTGCATAAGTTGAGGAATTTTGGCAAAAAAAAATCAGTTTGATAAAATTTCTTAGAGTGTCTTTTCATAATCTTTCCTCTGACGCCAGAATCGTGTACTGTAATTGAATTTAAAAAAAAATTAATTATTAATTTTTTCCGATTTCCATTTTTGATCAGATTTGTTAGTTTACCATCGATTTAATGTAGCAAAATAAATAGATTTTTCCGCAGATGTTCGAGTCAACTGGAGAACTTCGTTTTTGTTCACCTTCTTGCATTCAGTGACTGAATGTTGTGGATCCTAGAATTTTCTTTGTTCTGGAGTTTTGTCGGGTTAACGTTTTTTTTTTTGTTGTAGTGTAATATTAAACCCTCGACCGTAAAACATTAACACGGCCGTCAAGGACAGTCTTGGTTTTTGTTAAATCGCATTGTTTGATAAATGATATCAACGCTCGCCAGCTGCGGGCAATAAACAAAAAACAAGAGGCTACAGGAATTTTATTTAAAATGTGCCCACATCAGTAGAGGTCAAACTATTGCTGAATAATGCTGCCAGTACAACTCAATCAGTACCTTTTTACTTGTTTTTAGACATCCAACGCATGCACTTTTAACCGATATCTGTTTAGTATCGAATTAGCCATTATTTATATTCAAGACGATTCTTGTTATGGCGCATAAGCAGTATTGTTTTCAAGCAATTCTTTGTTGATCCAGCATAAGTAAGGTCGATTCTGCTTGTGGTATAAAATTAGCATTGTAATTTTCACTATATATAGTCTTAGATCTAGCATTATTTGGAAACTTGTAAAGCTTTGAAGAGATTCTTCACAGTGTTCAATTGATTCTCACTGTATTTAAAATGATGCTTGCTTATCTTGTCGAACCTTGTTTCAGGTTGATTGTTACTCACACATCTTGAGCTTATTCTTCTTTACAGTGGCTATTTTAGTAGATAATGTTTTTTTTTTTTTTAGAAAAGAAAAATGTAGTATAAATTAGCGATAGAAGAAGCATCAAGTGAGGCTAAAGTGGCGTAACTGAAGAGCACCATCATTAGGGAACTGACAAATTCCGAGAAAACATCTTGTTAAAAAGTTACATAAGATTACAGGAATAAAAAAACTTTAGCAAGTTAGCTTTTGGTTGTAGATAAGTTGGTACGATACCATTTTTAGGTAGCAGAATCAAGGTTGAAGAATTTAATTGAAAAGAAAACTGAAAAAATATTCTTTGCATAGATGAAGGAAAATCTGAATTGTTTGGAAACAGTTCGTGGCACCTATTTTTCGGAAAGGAAAAAAATAATCAGTATGACAAGGAATGTACTATAACAGTTTCATTTAATTATGATGGCGAATCCACCAAGGTCTAGGATGGATCTTAAGGATAATCTAGTTAATCTTCAGGGTAACATATCAACAGAGACATGCAGTGCCAACCAGTTGTAGACACATTTAGTCCATTCTCATTAAGCAACACGACAATGATCCCAAGGATGTAGCTAATGTGATGATGGATCCTTACTGAATATGCTTGTTCAATGTTCAGATTTGAATAAAATAAAAGTTGTATGACACTATGGGTTTACCTGAGAGATGTTCAAGGCACTTTTTGTTTTAGAAAATTTGGAAGTAGAGTGAGTTAATTAAACTTTTCTAATTTCCCGATGTATTCGTCTAATACAAGATAATAATACATAAAAATCACATAACGACACATCTGGAATAAAGGAAGTGTGATTATGTACTTCTCATCCTATCTTCACCAGGATTTCAGTTGTCACGTTGGATTAGACGGGCGAGGTAAGGCGTCATCGTGCACCGATGCGATCGACTCGACAGCAAACTCGGCCGTCGTTTGTCCCATTTCAGTGTGGAACACGACACTCTAGTACCACTGCGCTTTAATGGTTTCACCAAGGAAAGAAACCCGACCGGAACACTGCTGCCGTGATCTTCGGGCTAGACGGCTGCGTCGAATACTTGTAATGAGGACCTAGAATGTCGCCACTGAACGTGATCGCTTGGACTGCGGAGCGAAGTCACACGTCACAGTCTCGCTCAAGAAGTCTTCCTCCTCCTCCTCCCTCTGGTAACAGTAGGCTGGCACCTTCTCATCAGACGTGAGTTTTTTTTTTTTTTGAATCTAGATGGCGCTTTATTGAATTTCAGGGGTAAATGAATGTTTCCCATAATGCCAATACCGGTTAACCAGGGTCCTTAACCAGGCAAGGTGCGCGCACATACCGTCATCTCGATATTAAAAATACACTACGGTATTATCTAGAATACTTCCAGGCCAATTTAATCTATAGAACAAATGTAGAAATAGATGCTAAAGAAAGAAGATTTATCTGGTTTTTGCAATGCTTCGAAAATCGATTCCACTGCAGTATCTTTCACTAAAATAAGTTTTATCTTTGGGATAAAGTTTGAATTAATAGTTTGTGACTGTTCTGCTTCAACGAACAATAAACCTAATATACTTCTGTTCGTGGAGCTGTGGCATCGGTTGGGCTGTAACCTAGAAACATTTTACCATATTATTAATCACGGAGTCTACAATTTTTTTTTTCCTTTCGTAAATAAATAAATTTTGTCGTTTTTTTTTTTTTTTAAAAAAAGAAGACTTAAACAAATTCTTCTCGTAAAGTGAAAGTAGAATATGTTCTTTTTAATGCGTTCTAAAATTCGTAATTAAATGACCGCGACGACAAAGTGAAAAGTGAGAGTAGTGATTTCCATCCCATCACCGTTTCGTCGCGTGTCACTACGAACTTTTTAAAATAATCTAATTAACGTCGCACGACATGAACAAGGATCCTTAATTTCTATTTCCTCCCACCCCGACTCCACCCGCTGCGCGCCTGCGCAACAGAAGAACGACTTCCATTAACGTCCGCTCGCGTGAAGCAGTGTTGATGATCCTGCTGTTTACCGTGAGAAACTTATATTTACTTCTTTAATTATTAGGGATAAAAGGAAAATAGATGACAATCTTGTTAGCTGCTACACAGGGAAGCCAGCCGAGGTCCCGATCACACGCCGTGTTACGCACCGGAAGAAGGACTAGAGGAGAAATAACAGAGCAAATTATTCACGCAGCTTCGCATTCAGCAGTTGTCCCAATGAAATTTAAAAAGCAGTGATAACGAATAGCTTTGGCCCGTTATAAGTCACCCGGACAAGGCCGCCCCCGTCAGCTGTTAATCAACGATATTTTTCATTTGAAAAAAAAATCCAAAACCAGAAAAATAGAAGCAAATGTGGTAGATGATTCCCACGAAACCTGTTGCGAAGGAAAATATCTCTATAGAACTTTTAAAAAGGCATAAGCGATGCAATACTGTATTTAAAAAAGAGAGAAAAGCCAAATTTTTAATACAGGAAGAACTGCCTTCTAACGAGAAACAAACAATATCGGCTGGTATTTAAAGTCAAAGAGCTGTTTAATGTGCATTTTAAAAAAAAAATACACGGAAACTAGCAAACTCTCCAAAAATCAACGCTACGTTTTCGCTAAATATTCTGGTACATCAAACTCGAGGCTTTGTAGTGCTTGTGTCATATGTAGAAATCTTTAAAAGTGCTACAAGAATTGTAAAGTCCTGGAATAAAATGGAATCTTTTCGCTAAAATCGCAGTGGGATAAGGTGTTAGTCAAAAGTATACCAGAAACGGGGAAACCAACAGGTTGCTGAACCAAGACAAGTTTAAGCTACTGCGAAAGTCCAGCAAATAAAACATTCCACTGTAAAAACATCTGTAAATTAGCATAATAATGTAGGACCTAACCATATAGATAGCCAAAAGGAAAGGCTTACGAAAGGTAGTTAGTTAGTAATGTCACTACTTATAATGTGATCGAGAAAGCTGAAACCTTTTGTCATTACAAATTACTAACTGCAAGCTAATGAGACATAAGAAACAACTAATTTCTTGGACTCTTTGTTTATTTTCTTCTATCTCATTCTTTTCCTAGAATTCTTCGATGTCATAAAAAATTGTTTATCAACTTTGCTAATGTCCACAAACGCTTGCACTTTAAAGAATGTAAGTGACTAAATAATTTTCTCATGAATTAAACTACATTAGCTAAGATTTATATATACAGAAATTGTTGAGCAGATGAACAGACAAAACTGTGAATTCCAAGATTCCATAAAAATGGCTGATTTAAAAAATAAAAATTCGGCGCCCTGAGATCTGCTAACTCAATTTTAAAATTTGATTGTAACACATTCTTAAAGATTTTTAATAGGATACAAAACATTTACCTTCCTCAACATGAATCTATTTTGATTATTAGAATAAGATTAAAATTACTTTCATTCACCACCTTCAAAACATCATTTAGAGATATCAAGTGTTAATGCTAATAAGAAAGTTAGCAATATATAACTTATGGCGAAGGTTATTTTGATCATGATACATCCTACAGAAGGTCGAGTGACAGTCTGATTAAAAGGTAGATTTATCCGAGATAAGTATCTAGGAAAACCGAATACAGGAAACACCAACAACACCAAAGCCAAACTGCGAAATTCGATTAAGAAGGAATCCACTCCGACATAGCACGCCCTCTAGTGGGCATTCCAGCTTTGAAACAACAGTTCGCTTCTTGATCATGTGACATCCTCTCCACTCCAAATATCGTTTATTTCTGTCCAATTTGTTTACGGATCTCGTTCAAAAGATGATTGTCACGTGCTGTTAGAGATATGAGAGGCTGTCGGAGTTTGAAAAGACATTACCTGTAACACGCCTTGTTATTATTGTTCTTTGGCGCACCGTTCAGTAGATTTAACGTTGCCAATCTATTCATCGGATCCAATCCTCCAAAAAACAAAAACAAAAACAAACGAGTCTCACATAGGTTTTATTGAAAGAACATTTGCGTAATTTCGTCACCATTATTTCGTTATTCGCTTGGCATCATTGCGGCGAGCACCGTCTGGAGGAACCCATAACAACTGGAAACCAAACTAATTTAGTGTCCAAATGATGTCCGACAAATTGGCGAGCTACTGGGCGCCGGATTAGCGCCCCGTGTTCTACAATGACAGTAAAAAAAAAAAAAAAATTATGAAAAAGTTCATCTTTAATTGAAGATTTATTTGTTATGATGGGAAAATGGTTTCCGAAATTTTTTTTTTAAAAAAGTGAGAAACTTTACTTTTCATACAAGAAAAATTTAGCCTCTCCAATTTGATTAAAGACAATGTAGGTTACCGAAATCAGAGTAAATTGATCGAATTTGTCTTAATACATTTGAATGGTTCCAGGTGCAATATTTCTGCACATGCATAAATTCATATCACATTTTAACTCAACTTCTTTTTTTTTATGCTGAAAAAATAATCATAAAGGAAGCAGTTCAGAATGCACAGAAAAGGCCATCAGCTCGTATATCTGGCATCAGCGCTTTCTCAGCTCTGAACCGTCACGCCTCAGTGCACAAACGTTTAAACACACATTGTGTATGCGCAGGCCACTTGGATGACATCAGCAAGAATTCGTGACCCGGTGATGTGAGAATTTAAAATCACATAATAATAAATCTTTTCTATTCATGCTATCTGATATCAGTATTCAGCTATTCCGGCATTTTAGACTTAACAAGATTATCAGTAGATACGTCGTGGGACTTGTTTACATTTTTTGAAGGGGGGGTTATTATGTAATTATGGGAACGACTTCAGGCTTTAAAATGTTGGTTTATTGGGCTGTTTGAACGAGCTGACTTTTACTTCACTCTTATATTCTGACATCATGGATATACCAGATTGGTTTTGAACCATCAAATAATTTGAATGCCATTTAGAGCAATTAATGCTTAGATTAAATAGAAGAAAAAAATGATGAAAGAAGCGAGAGAGAGAATGAGACTTAATTACGGAGTAAAAGAGAGCTAATGAAGGGTGAGCCTGTGTTCTATGGCTTTACGTGGAATCAGGTAGAATCATTTGGGAAAAAGAATCGACTGTTGACAGGGTAGCTTACATCTAATTATTGTCTACTTTAGTCAATTTTCCAGGTCTTGCCTTTCAGAACTGGAATAAATCCACTAGCTGGCTCTACCGAAGTTCTGTACACATCTATTTGTTGCTGTTCCTTTTGTCTACACCTCTGATACGGCGAAGCACGATGTGCGACAGCTCCTACCGAACAGTTTCCTCGCCACTGGTGGCAGGGGAATAAATCCCATTGCCTCGCCTGGTGCAAGGCTTATTGCACATCAGAGAGGATCCGAGAAAGGAAGAAGTAAAATTGCATGCGATCGTCAACTAGTATGTAACGGTAGACCCCGAGAGAGCGAGATAAGGACAAGGTTCTGCTTTTAAATAGACTTGGCGAAGCTGTCATCACTGCTTCTTCACAATAAACTCGGTGACAAGCTTTCGAATGGTGAACCCCCAACAAACGCTGCAGAGAATCCCAAGAACATACCAAACGCGTTATGTTAACTTTAGACTAATAACTCCTTCTGTTTCGATTATACTCTTTCGTCTCAGTCTGCAGTAATCTAACTTAAAAAATAAATTAATTAAACAAAAATAAATATGCGAGGGACGACGTTTAGACGAAACTCGACCATGTGGGATCAGGGTTAATTCTATTTCAGCCAATTTTAATTTTAACGTCCTGTATATTTTATTTTCACTCTACTCCATTTAGTAGACGTTTGTTTTCTTCTCATCAATAGAATGATTACAAAATATTTACTTCTTTTGCAAACGTTTGACAAAATCGCGATATCTTATATCTTCAACAACCCCCCCCCCAGCTGATTCGGTTCTTGGTCGCTTTCTTTCTTATTAAATCTCCAGCTTTTCTCTGTTCTACAGAAATTAGATTTAAATCGATATTAAGAATCTAGATTCCTGCTGCGATTCAAACGGTACAAAAAATTATTATTCAATGGAGAGAAATTCAAATTAGTTAAACGAGCCCCCTGTGTCAGACCCTTTGCTCATAAAGTTGGTTTTTATTTCTGCTCTTATTCGTGTGCGTAAATATCCAAAAATCAAAATACATAAAAAAGTGGCTAAATTAAACGTTTTCTTATGTTATTATTATTATTATTATTATTATTATTATTATTATTATTATTATTATTATTATTATTATTATTATTATTATTATTATTGAACAATGCAGCCAAAAATACTTTAAATATATGAAGCTTATAACTATAAAATACGTCTGTGCGCCTCTAATAGAAGTAAACAACAGTGTAAATAAACTAAGGTTGGTGGCACCATATTACAAAACTAGTAAATACACTGATCTAAAAAATGTAGGAATACTGTGATATAAATTGTATTATTTTCATGAAGAAGAAACATTTGCACATAATTCGAAATTGGCCATGAAGCTTGAGATATAGATTCCATTTTGCACAATATCTGATTATTTTTAATGCATTTATTTCCGTCATACTGACAGCCAATTAGACACCACCTGCACAACATAAAGTCGCATGATCTTCAGTAGCAAGTATGGCGATCTCAGGTGTGCGTAACGGAATTTCACCTGCATCTTGTACTGTTGACCAGAGGCATGGTCCAACTCCTTTGCCAAGAAAGGTTTGACACAGTAACAAAATGGTCCCAGGTCAGTGTCCAGTGCAACCAGACCACGTTCCGTGAGGTTTAAATCGAAGAAAGAAAGAGGTCGTGAAAGATATTGAACATTTTTCCTCTTAAGAGCGGTTGCTATCCATCTTAAACGACGGGACTCTCGCGGTGCCGTCCACGAAGGAGAACCGATTAACGAAACTTCGTGCACATAGTCGGTACAGCATGTCGGATGATCTCGGGCGTATAGCGCTAGCCTGTCATAGTTCCATCACATCAATTTTGTGAAGCGACGAGCATCTCCGACTAGATCACCGCTATCGCCAAAATGGTCTTTCTCTAACAAGATGCAGTATTACACTGGTTTGTTTCTCGCTAAACAGGTAAGCGACCACCAATAACATGAACGTTGGGTTAACTCCCATCAGAGAAAAAGAACCTGGCTCCAGTCTGCCAAAGTCCATCGCAAATGAGTCCTGGCTCCCTCCGATACGGTGTGCCGGTGTTGGGGGTATGACTTCTAGCGCATAACAGTCGCAGTGCAGCCGATTTTCTACAGTCGATTTGGAGATACAGATCCCGCGGTCTTTCCGCAATTTCTTCTACATGCAACACGCTTCGGTGATTCAGCTATATGAAGCCAGATGGGTGATTTAATGGCTATCAGGATGGTCAGCACTGCTGTGGCGATCCTTGCCAGGTCTTTATGAACTCAGTCAGTCTTTCTGTTCTTCAGCCAAACTCGGCTAATAACATCCTGTCACACCAAGTTTAGCAGCCTCACCTGTCTGTAGCTCAGCTATGGCTGGTAGCTGGGTGTCGGCGCTCACCAGTAAGTCGTCATCAAAAACTGACGCTCCCACTTTCTGTTAACCTCATTAAGCAGACATATGTGAGAGATTTCATGCCCAATGTTACTATTTCCGTGCAAAATTGTCATCATCGAAGAGTAGTGCGAAATTTGCTGATACACCTCCATTTGAAGGCAAATAACCAGATCGGTTGCTTAAAGGAACAGAATCATCATATAGCTCAAACCTTGGATTGCCAGGGTTTTTTGGGATCATGGAAGGCCAAGACGACAGTATGTAGTCGACCGATCCCTCTATTGACACTTATGAAGTACCTTAATACCGAGCCCCTATATTTATATTTGTTACGCACGAAATCTGTTTGGAAGTCTGTAATCTACACTGTATTGCGTACAATGAAATCTTTCAGTGAGTGTTCCACTCCTAAATTTGAGAGAAAGGGGAAGAAAAAAAAAGAATATCTTGCGGTTAAAATATCCTGGAGTTGTTGTAATAATTTTTATTGAATATTTATTGCAAATTGTTAATGGGAAAATTAAATTACCTTAATCTTCGCTGTTTTAAATGGTTATTACCTGAAAAAGGTGTGCTTGTTGCAAGGTTGCATAAACCGATCTTTTAACAGTCGCTGTCTACTTATATTTCACAACAAAAGGTTTACCGCTTAATAAACTTAAAACAAGTAATTTATGTAATCCGGAAATGATACAGCGAAACCACAATGGCCGACCACTATACGAAAGAAGCGTGTACCCGCGCTAGCAACAAAGCTTCTAACCGGATCATGTCCGGAGAAAGTTACACGCTCAGACAGAACTATTGTTTGGCTCCTTAGTTCAGATCGTTTCAGACGAAGGCCGTCGTCTGTAAATTGAACAAGCAGGATTACTGAGTAATTTAATCTTTGATTTCTATTCCGCATAACTCCAGGTCTGATATCCGCATGAATGTTCTGTTGTAGCTGCTTCTGTGGTCGCATCTACCACGCTTTATCCCATCGCACTTTAAAGATAATAAACAGAAAAGGCTTCGCAGTGCTGAATCAAGACTAATGGAGAACTTATCGGTCATCATTGCAGCTCTTCCACCTCGGGGAAAGCAGTGACTGGAACTAAATCAATATAACGCAGTAAAGGAACTAATATGTTTGTGTACCGATATATAATAAAGTAAGTGAATTCCATGTGAGGCCCTTTGAGACCACTTCCCCCCTGTTCTATTCACGCAATAACACGGCACCAAGGCTTGCTATAGCTGTGCGAACAAACCATCATCACACATGGATAATTAACTACGCGGAACAAATTTCACCGGACAAAATATGACATTATTTAAATATTGTATCCGCAGTGCGCCGTCGTTAGAATCGGCCGGCCTTCTCTCGTTTTCATATTGTCGGGCTTTGGCGAGACATTCAACCAAAAACGACTTCGGGCACACGGACACCTTTAAAAATCAAAAAAAAAAAAAAAAAAAATGTCCTATATTCGGGTATTGATCGAGTCTAGAATGGAGAAAGATGCGCTTTAAACGATTTTGCTAAACACGTGCAGGGGCTCTGATAATATGACAGGGTGACGGGCGCGGTACCCGAGCGATACCGTTAAAGGCTCGAGGTCGGAAACAACCCAATTGGGCGCAGCTCCCTAGCGTGGTCCCTGCTCTTTCTCTTCACCGTAGATTTCTTTCACGATCTCCGGTTTCCTCTCACATCTAAAGCAACAACAAGAACAAAAAAACAACCGAGGACGATTGGTGTGTGTGTGTGTAGGGGGGGGGGACGGGCTGACCTCCGCACCCTGTTCTCGTCCGCTTGAAGCCGCAGTCAGAAGATTCCCACTGGTGAATTCCCAAACATTAGGGGTATTTGCCCGACTAGAGATGCCTGTGATGCGCGCACCTGGCTTCCGCCTCGCGCGCGCGCGCGTTGTTGTTTTCATCCCTTCCGCGGGTTTTCTCAGTGTCCGTGGATGTCTTCGTGGCGCGGTGGGCGTCACGTGCTGTCCGCGAGACGGTTCCTCTACACCGGGATATCCTCCCACGCGGGTTTGTTTTTGTTGTTTTTTCTCTTCACGTTTCGATGCTTTCTAAAACCCGAGCCCAGTCTCTGTCTTCAGGTTCTGTCCCCCCCCGGAGATCGATAGTCGGTCTCGCTCGATCGGATCTAACGTAACAGTTAATAACCCCTCCCCGGCTTTTATCGCCAGTGGGTTTTCATGCTTTTCCGCCTTCCCGCTCCACCGGGCTCCCTGAATTTACACCCCGCGTTTTTTTGTGGTTTCTCGAGTCGTAAAAACGGACAAGATGGAACGGAAATCGATCGGCGGCGCATCAGGCGTGTATTCTGTGACTGCATCGGTAATCTCGATGTCGGTTAATATCGGCAGCCAGTGTAAAAAAATTTTACGGCTATCTTAGTGACAGCCTCCCGAAAAGGGGCACTGATCTGAGAGATCCGGCGATATCCTGGGTGTTCACGATCTACTTTATCTGTTTATCCCACAGTGGGCGACAGAATGATAACGAACGAGCTCAATACCGCGATGCTTCGGTGGCTATTAAAGGGATTCCAGTCCTGACCGAATATTCCGCACTGCCGTTCCAGTACAACGCCTGGAAATCCAGTGTCGCTGGATCTTCGCACACACAACCATAACTACGGTCTGCGGTCCGCATGGCCGTTGAGGGTGTTAAATGAAGGTCACATCTCAACAAGAAATTCATCGCTCTGATCAGCTAGAGGCTAAAGGATTTCAAGCTTTAAAAAATCTAATAACATTAAAATTGCTTCCAATTGTTTATTGTTTTTTTTTAGTTAGTATTGAATCTGGAGGAACCGGTTGTCAAAAGTATTCACCAAAGTGCGCGACTGGTCATCATCCTCAAATAAACCGACAGCTACGCATACCAATGCTACTCTTTATCTATTTTTAAAGGTAAAAGTGTTAAATACACGCTGGCAAACAAATACAAGAAATAATTAAGTAATTTTTTTTATCGAGAGAGTTCGGAAACCGCCCCTTTTTATGTTTTGGGAATTTTTGAAAACTGATTAACGAAAAAGAAAACGGTGACGTCAGAACCAATGCATCGCGTCATCTGGCACAACCATAGCGGTCTTCTTGACAAGAGAGCTACGCTGTCACCTTAAATGTCTGAAATTATCAAAAAACTAAATGTGGCGAAATTCCATTGGCATTGATGAGAAATGACAAGTTATATTGTACAAACATTTAGAGTTATGGAACAAGTCAGCCGACCTGCTCCGATGACGATGGCGAGTTACCGCTGTCTTTGGACGTGTGGTCCGTTTCGCTGGGCCGTAACAAACTGGGGTGCAGTAGCAAAAAAAATATCCTGAGATTTTGATGAGATTAAAGGATGTATGTGTACGGAAGTTCTCAACATCTACTCATCTCGCATAATGTTAATATGCTGGCTCTTTTTCGGACATCGTGCTTACAAAACACGTTCTTCGTATTCTAACTTCCACAATATAATCACCTTTATCGGTGCGTGGTTAGGACCAGTTAAAGTTCACTCCTTATTGTTTCTCTTTCTGTCGAAATTAGAGTATTGCTTTCCATTCTAGAACAGTCCCCCAGCCCAAACAGGTCGCCTGTAGTTTACTGCACCAAATTTTGGACTGTCGGTGTAAGAGCATCTAAAATATCCATGAGAGATTTGCGTCGAATGTCTGTCTGGTCGTGAGGATCCTGTCCTACTTACTCGTATGGCAGTTACTCGACAAATTTCAAATTATGGAATCTCGTTTTTTTTTGTTTTTTTTTTTAGTAATCTTACATTTGTGTTGAACAACCGATTTACATACATGCTGTTTGTACCCTGTATATTGTGTAACTTTTCAGTCTGATTGTGAAAACTACGAATGAAGTTACATCCAAAAGTTCCATCTGTATGTAATCTAGATTTATGTCACTGTATCTTGTTTTCTAAAAACATTTTCTTTTATTTAAATGTAAGATCTTTTGTCCAAAATTTGATGCGATTTACTTGTTTATTTATTTGCCTTTTGGAGATTAAGTCAGAGTGTTGTATTTCATATACTCACCCCTCCCTAGTTTTCATCTAAGAATGCATTCTGCGTATGCAGAAACTACTTACACTAGAGATAAATATTTTGTATAATAATTTTATTCAAAAAAATATTTTTGATAACAAAAGCATAAGAGTTCGTTCTCTTTCTCAGCTACCTGAGACAGTTTTTTTTTTTTATCTCTAGCAGCGGAATAGTTTGGTCCAAACTCTGGTAACATTTGGCGATACAACATCCAGATTAGCGAGAAAATTGGCGTCTAGTGTCGTTGGAGAGTCAGTGCTTCTTTTCAGTTTAGTCAGATTCTCGGTTGCTGAAGCCATTTACACGAGCTGGGATCAAATGTCGGACCACTTCATCTCACACATACTCCATTATCTCTTTCCTAAAATACTCTCAACACGTCTTCAGAACTGGTCCCCGACAAGAAGCCATTATAACAACGAAGCACGCGCCAGACCGGCCAACGACCAGCCGAGGATATTTAAATCGAAATTTAGTGCGGACTTTGAGCTTAGTCGGGCTTCCGACTCTGGCTTTTTAAACATGGCGACTCTGTTAACGTCTGATAGCGTTTTTACGAGATTTAGGTGGTTACTGAGTTCAAAAATAATAAATTCTCTTTGTGGCCGTGATAAAATTTAAAGTGATTTATGGATTCTTGGAGCCATTGTACTGACTATAGGGAAAATATGTGATTTAAATAATTTCTTTAGTGTGTGTGCGCGTGAAGTAACTTTTTCGCTTATTTCTTGTACTATGTAAATATTCCAGATGACACTGCTAGATTATTATTATTATTATTATTATTATTATTATTATTATTATTATTATTATTATTATTATTATTATTATATTATTATTATTATTATTATTGTTGATCTGAGTCTACGCTAACCGAATACATTGGTATTTTGTTCGTTTCGCTGTGAAACAAAACCTCCTGTTGTCTTTTTCGGTGTAGAATCACGATAAATCCATTTCCGGTTCCCCTGTGATGCGGTGTAGGCCGTGGTTTAAATATCTGTGGTACACAGTTGAGAGAGACTTTTAGAAAATCTAGAAGAATCGCTTCACGTTAACCATCCTCAGGTCGTAGATGCTCTACGAAGAATTCATTGAATAAAAATTACAACATTCACTGTGAAAGTAAAAGCCCTTTAAACAGATCTGAGATTAAAGCTTATTTGGGCGAAAGCGTTCATGCCAAGTTTAAAATCGAATTACTCAAGTATCCATACAAATCTGATAAATAAGAAAACCGATTCGGTGCAGGCTGGGTAACTCAGTTCAGTTGTTTTCGTACCACCTCCACGATAATAGCGGGGCTTTATTTATCACTTTTAAAACACTTGTTGCATTATGAGCAGCATGTCGCATAGTTCTCGGGAAAACAAGCATTCGCTACGTTACCAAGCCTTCAAGCTTGTCAAATACTGTAACAAATTTCATCTTGTGGCATCTTCTTTTTCTCCCTTTACTGGTTTCAGGTACTTCCAACAATGTTATTCAATGGTTCAGTCTTTTGTGAAAGTATTATTTGAGAAAATTAATCCGATTTCACGTTGATATGGGTGGTTCTTGGAGGTACAAAGTTTGAAAGGAGAAGTCCGATTTTCTGCCAGGCCGGGTGGATGGGATCAAAGCCTGTAGTTATAGAAGAAAACAGATTGCAGACGCAAATTTCTCGCGAATGGTGCGTTGTAGCACAACTTCCGATAATTCAGCGTGCATTCCATCATCTGCTTGAGAGAGTTCAATTTAAGATAAGTTAATTTACTTGTGAAAGGAAAGTAACTTTATCTTCTTTTTTGTAAGGCAAAATCGTTGGTCAGTTGCGTCAAAACTTAGTAATCAAGAGCAGCGCCGTGGTCCAGTGGTTAGTTTACTGGACTGCTAGGGTTGTGACCACGTGTTCGACTTCTGGAATAGACCGACTCGGCATGGGGAACGTCCCTAGCATGGTTTACTCGCTCCTCTTCACCAGCCGACCGCATGGGTTTCTGCTAGCTACTTCGTTTACCTTTCTCATCTAACGATTAGAGGTCGTTCGATGGCAGAAAGGAATGGTGACCTACTGTGGCGTGAGTTTGCTGAATCAACAGTTCATCATCACTCCAATGATAAATGCGGGACACAGACAAGGAACCAACAAGGAGGGTTAATTATTACAATTAAGAAGAAAACAAAAGAATTACCGCGATTTAGCAACATCACTGCAATCAAAATCAGCTCTTTTTTCTAAACTTAACCCTGATGCTGGTGACAAGATAAGATTATCGAAACAGAGTTTGTTCTCTTACTATTAATAAGCCTTCTACTTGATACATATTTATATAAATTAATAAGTACATACACTTACTACTGTGGTACCCTTTCCCCCTTCTTCTCAAACATAGGGCTTCTGCTCCCTCTTATACGTATCTCCCTGGAATTCAATTATGTAGAATCACTTTCACATGTCGCTGGTTTATGAAATGAATAGTTTATTTTAAAAGTGGAAAAGCTGGTGTTCAGCTCCTCTCCGGAGACGACACTCATCAGATGGCACCGTGCAGAGTCTCTAGCAAGATGCTAGTGTTCCAATCAATTTACTGAACTATCCTGCCCAACATACTCAGAACAAATCTAACTGAATTAAAACGGAAGCAAAGACACCAAAGCACACCCACAGGTGGGAATATTCACCTATAAGCTCAACAGTTACGTACTACAGGCGCTCTTAACGCTGATTTGTAATAGATGCCGACGCCTGACAGGCAAACGTCAAGGTACCACTGACGTTTCTTCATTTTTAGATGAAACCTTTAGTGCACCTTAATTGAAAAAGCTTTTTTTTTCTTTCTTTAGCTCTCAAATATAAATATTAGTCGCCAAAACGTTTGCTAGGTTATCTGAAATTAAACGCATTAAGCAATAGCAACATAAAACGTTTTATCTGATGCAAATATTTATTTTTTAGGATGCCCACTTTTTCCTTGACAGCCAGGCTGACTTGGCTCTAAGTAGAAAATAAAAGCCTGTCTTATATTATATACGATCCATTGCGCCTGAATCAAAGTCCATCCGAGTCTCTTAAGTCAGAGCTCACGCTATAAATTTCCTCTCTACTTTTTTAATTTTGTTTTATCCCCTCATTTCCAGCTGCCAGATGTTTGAAAGGAAAAAAATGAATACATTTTTACATAACTGAAGAAAAAGTTACTTTAGCGACTTAGCTTATAATGTAAACAGTTTGATACACAATCAGCAAAATGGACAGATAAAATCTCTTTATTTTCGCCAAATGTTTAAATTATAGAGATGGAAAAAAATCTTATAAAACATAAAAAGGCGTAGTAAAAATTTCCCTGTTCTAATTAGATTGCCTAAATCTTATAATTGATAAACTAGAGTTTAAAAACTTTGCAGCAAAATTAAGAGTACTCATTGTAATTTATATAAATTTTGAAAATGTTTCGTTAGAAGGACGCACTAAAAGCAGAAATATTTCATCATTTTTAGTTATATTATGCAAATATACGCCAATTATATTTAGAATAAAAATGAAGTAGCATAAAAATATATTTAAAATAAGCAGATCATACTTATTTAATTGTCAAGAATTTAAAAGATATGATTTATGCAAATTAAAATCACATAAACTTTATGGATTCTGAATTTTGTCAAATCTATGAAAAACTTTTTATTGTCAGCGATTTAAAAACGAGAAACTACCTTTGCATAATTTTCATATTTAGATGTAATGTACATGAGTGTAATTTAAACTTTAGATGTTCCAATTACATATCTTTATAGTTAATAATTTATCTAATTATGATTCTCATCTATTCTTTAAATCTGTAACTAAGGAAGACGTTTTCTCTATTATACCACAAACTACTGAAAAGTGTTTCATTTTCTTTTAAAGAACCTGTTAATAAATAGATGACAGACTATAAATCAATAGGCAGACGTTTCGAAGTTAGATTTTTAGATTCTTCTATATTTATGGAAACGAACTTAGACATGAATATAAAATCAAAACAATTTATGCATACAGCTGATGAAATTTTTTTAAATAACAGTTTAAGTAAGTATAATGTAGCTACTAGTGAATTTAAAATATTTTGTAATTAATTAAATAAAAAATGCATTTCAAATATTTTAAGTATTATAAAGGAGTTTGTTAAAAGTACAAAACGCAATCATCCGGAAAGTATATATTGATATCTACCTTACATCCAATGTCTTAATTTGTTTGATGTGTTTGAAAACTTCAGAAATGCATGTCACGGAAAAATCTTATAAATTAAATCGGTATTAATTCTTTGCATCCACATTTATAGCCTGAAATGTCTGTTAATAGTTGAATAAAATAAAATTAGATCTTCTAACAAATTATATGTATCATTGATGGAACAAGGCATAAGAGGTGGGATCTCTATGGCGCCACTAACAACTTTCACATGAATATATCTAAAATGATATGAAATCTCTCAAAGTATTTAACATAAATGTAATTAGTGATAAAAAAATCAGATCTCATCCTTCCAAATGTGTCATACAGTTTAGATGAAATGATCAAATGTATAATTTTAAATATAAATTATAACCAGACCTAAAAAAAATGTAGATTATTAGATGAAAATAATCTCTATAGTTTGTCTACGTGTCAACAATTTCCGGCGAAATATAAATTCATAAACCACTAGTTTTGAAGCATCATAAAAGTATAATTACAAAATTAAAAGCGGATTCGCCAAGATATCTAAAGTATACTGAGAATATCCAAAATAATTACATAACCACTATAAGGAATATCTACTGGCTGTATAAAAACGCATTCCAAGTACCAAGTGGCTCTCGCCTTACCAAAACAGAAATCTCAGCTGCATTTGTCTCTACGTGTGAATATATATATAATACATGGAAATATTGCTTTTGATCAAATAGCTTGGTTAAACTCCAATATTGGGTTAAATACAGATATAAGAAATGTCAACAAAGGATTTTCTAAAAAAAAAAAAACTTTTATTATTTAATGAATAACTCCATTTATGGAAAGTCCACAGAAATGTAAGAAAAAAATATTTGCAAGCGATTTGTTTAACTTTTCTGTTTACTAATTAATCGACCAATTTAAAATGAAAAAAACAACAATAAAATGTTGTTGACAAAATATCTAAAATGAAAGTAAATCATCTTCAATAAAAAATATTTGTAATGAAGTTTTAAAAATCTATAAATAACAAAGAATTAAAACCACATACAAAATTATTCGAAAGTATGAAATAAATTATATCGGAAAAATATCTGTAAAACTACCCTCAATAATGTTGTGTTATCTTCTTTTTATGATAAGTTATAGTAATGTGCAAAAGTCTTAGGTAACTTTATAAAAACACTAACGGTTATTTTGTTTTCTTTCAGAATAATAACTGAATGGAAATATCAAACGTAACAGATGCTAATAAACATAAAATAATATTTCTCCACCAACGACGTAACAACCAACGAGAAATAAGTAGTGTGACCGGAATTTCGAAATGTATCAATCAAGAAATTATCAATAAATTTAAAGATATTAGCTCATTTTCTGATAGAAAAAGAATATGTAGAAGACCCAGAAAATTATCTAAAAAAGATCAACAGTGTTTGAAGGTAAATTCTCTGAACAATATTAAAACATCCAGTAATGAGATAAAGCAATATCTGACGGAATCTTCACTGTTTCAGGTTCACAGTTTTACAATACGAAGATGTTTTGGAACAAAGTGAACTTAAAGAACGGACAGCAGTCGAGATACATTTCACGTAAAGGAAATAAGCTAAGCGACTAAAATATGTTACCCATTACCGAAACTAGACTCAAGAATAATAGAACAAATTCCATGGGTAAAATGAATCAAAGTTTGAAATTTTGTCTAACAGAAAATAGGATGTAAAAATCGAATTGGAGAAGAGCATAAATATATCTTCAGCTTACAGTAAAATCTCGGCCACTGGTATTAGAGATTTATTAAGGATATAAGAAATATAAATATAAATGCATCACGCTATTTCTTCAGTAATCATTTGTATTTATATTTCATGGTGTCAGCTATCCAAAACATACTTACAATGCAGTTATATCTAGTTTTATTAGAGTCGCTCTACAAAGCCCTGAACTTCATACTATTAAAAATATTTGGACAAAATTTTTAAAAAATGAGCAACAGATATAAATAAGGATGAACTCTGGGCAGCTTCTAAACGCATGGAACAACATTGCAGCTGATGTTAGTTCAAAATTACTAGAGAGTCTAACAAGACTAATCAGGCAGTCATGAAAGAAAAGGATGGATCTACTAAATATTAAATACATAATTTTTAAAATTATCTTCATGCGGTTTACGGTATAATATTTATTAATTAAATCGTAAATTTCACTAGTTTATTTTATTGTTTTTCTACAGTTGAGTTTAGATATCCTAAGATAGTAGTCACCAAACCTTTTACTTATAACTCTGCATTCATTCTCTTATCAAGATGCAAGAACAAAAGGAAAAGATAAAAGAAACTACCTCTTTAATTAATGCGATCCACGCGGGTTGTATTTTGTTTGCGAGCGCATTGATGTCGAGGCCGGGGTTAGTTTCACACAATCTTAAAATCCTATGCAAATGTTCATCGGTAAGTCTTGACCTTAACTTTGATTTCACCATCTTCATTCTTGAAATGGTTTGTTCACATATAAATGTGCTGGCAAAGACTGAACATACTTGCAGCAAACATTTTAAGATTGACAAATACGTCAGGTAGGCTTGAATAAAAGTTCAAGAGACTACTTTTCTTGTAGATGACTTTGAGAAAATCATCGTCTTGCAGATCATTCAGCTCCGATACAATTCAGTGGGTTCTTCTGGTAACACTGCGAATGGATTTTAAAATAATTATCATTTCTTTGCTATGGTGATGGTAATCGCTTATTCTTCTCTTGAATTCCATCTTCAAGTAGTTCAGAGCATCAGAATATCTTTCCACTAGGAACAACGAGGGCACGCCTTTATCGGATTTAAGACTTGACAGCGAGTGCGTGAAAAATCACCTCGGCTGACCTGTTTTACAGAAATATCTATTTTTTGTTCAATGGCTAAACTTCAACATACATGTGAGATACCAGATTCCCTTAACCTGAAACTTAAAATTTTAATTATTCATGCGCTCGGTTAAATCATTCAAGAGAACCAAATCCCAGATCCATTCACTGTCAGAAAAGGATTCTTGGCTTCTGCCTTTCTCAGTCAGAAAGATATCGATTTCATGACGAAGAGCAAAACACTGTTTGAGAACCTCGCCTCTGATAAGCCACCTGACTTCGGCATGGTACAACACATCCTTATAGCCTGCGTCTATTACAGGCAAAACATTTTGGTTCAAGCCATGATGTCTAGTGGAATTCACACTCGATGCAACGATATCTATTATATTATTCAACCGGAGAATCTTACCGCATAAGGCCTGATGATGTACGATGCAGTGAAATTGCATCGGAAATGCTGCATTTAATTTCAATGCTTCTCCACTAATTCTAGTAACAACACCAGTTTTACTTCCCACCATATTTCTTGCGCCATCGGTTGTCACACTCTCCAGCTCACTCCAAATCAAGTTATAGCCTTTTCACAGATTGACTCACTTTCGAGAACAAACCGCTTGCGGTAATAGTGCCTTTCAAACTCCGCAATGTACACAACTCTTCCGAAATTTCAAAGTCAGAGGCTTTCAAATTGAATAAGAGTAAGTGATAATTTAACACAATTTTTTTAAAAAAATCTGATCTTAATATATCTCCCACAAAAATTATCCAAAACGATACCGATGCCAACATACAGACAAACAACCGCATTATTATATAAGTCTGGTTAAAATGAAAGCTACTACGAATTTATATGAATTACGATTTGAACGATAAAAAACTGTAGAATGATTCAGTCAGGTTCTAACTCAACTAAAAAGTTGAAAACCGAAAGTACCGAGTGTAGCTATGTGGAAAAGTGGAAAACCGGAACCAAGAGGGTGGCGCCCTCTGTTGACTCATGTATCATATACATATGCTGTCATTGGTGATGACATGCTGATTACGTAGGCTGGAGATGTTCCCCCAATAACTAGCTGGGAAGTGTAAGGAGGAAGCACTTGAACAACATCATGCTGCCTCGACCTGACTTCGATACGCGCTGCTTACGCTTCTGCTTATGGCCTTTCAATAGAACTGTTCAATACATTGCGTTGTTTCCGATCCATTTATAACACACAGTATCTCGATATCTCCCCCAATATCATTTATTACGCCAGGATTCGCCGAGACCGACCTTTCTTATGTAAGATCGGACCCTCAGAACAGGGAACTCGCTTTGAAGCAGTGACCGATGCGGAAACGCGTCTTCCGTGTTAATTATTCAATACTGGAGGTTGGTGGTCGCCTATTGCCCGATCTTTTTTTTTCTTTTTTTAAATTTTTTTGTGGTGCGTGCGTGAGGGTGCGTTTTAAAATTCTTGTATGCGTGTGTATCTCCGAGGAGAAGGGAGTGGAGGGTGGTGACCGAAGCCGTGTAGGGGCCCGAAACCCTGTGTGGAGTAAGCTCCCGTTAAGGCCTAAAAGGCCGGGTTGAGGCGCCGAAGCGCCTGGTGTATCTGGCCGCCGAGGCAGCCAGTTTCGAATAAAAATTTTAAAATATCCTTCTCATCGCGGGCGCTTTCGCCGGTCACCTCTACCTGATCACACCTCAGTTGTATTTGTGACAAAAGTTTCGCGGAAAAGATATTACAACGTTGGGATCATCAGACATGGAAATAGCTGCGTCGGGGTTTAGGATAACGATCAGCTATGGAAGAAATCCGATTTCCAAGTGTCGTCATCCCGGTGGCGAAAAATAGCGTGGGGACGGGCTCTTCAGGTGATTAGAAACACGTGGTCATCTCGAGTCAGCTCCTATAGAGGATGGCTTCTCCAGGAGAGAAGTTCGACGAAATCTTTTCAAAATCCAAGTTAAGTTCATATATGGAAACTTCATGGAGCGGTAGGCCGCATGCGACCCTTGAAAAGCTTGTTGGTGAGCCCTAGCTTAAGACTTTTGCACAGCACTGTATATCTAGAAGGGTGAAACATCAAATCTAAGCACCTTCAGTAGGATGCTTGTTTTTGTAACTTCTGCTCGTAAGATGATCGTAAAATTGCTTCTCCATCTAATGTTTCTAATTCACTCGCCCCAGAAATAATTTTATTAATCCCTCTGATTTTAGACATTTCATTTATCCAATTTCTAGTTTATTCTTTTTACAAATTTTATTTTCAAAAGTAATAATATATTCGCTTTTTCTTCTTCTTTATTTAATTTTTAGTTTACTTCGCTCTCATTCGCTTCTGCCGGTGACGGGCCAACAGATCTATGATTCTGGTGGTCACACTCACTCATTAACTCTTCCTGACAGATTTGTCCAATCAGTTATATTATTTTTCTGGAAAAAAAGAAGAATGTTTCGAATATGTTATCTTTAAAGGTTTTATTAAGATTTTCAACTACAATTGTTTTACCTTCATTATTTGTATTATAAAACTTTATTCCATACGAGACATTTTCCATAAACGATTTTTTTTTTAATGTTGTTAACCAATTGATTCTTATATCAGCCTATGACTTATCTGATTTATCTATTAGAACATTTAAATGAATACTCAAATGCTTCCATTAAAAAATTCTCAGCTTTATTTTTTAAAAAAAAATACTCATGCATAATTAATAAGTAAGCCTGCCTCCTCGCAGATATTTCTCTAATGAATGGACAAAACCTTCCAGGGATAATCCTTTTTTAAAACGTGCTTATATAATTATCCAGCTAATAAAAGACAGATGTCTTCAAATTATTTTATTTACTTTTTAAAATTTGAACAGGAACCCATAACATCTCTGCTGGAGCTTCCAGCAGCTGTTTTACTCTTCATTGTGGTTTTAACTAAACCTCCATCAATTTTTTCCTTGTAAACTATGATTATTAATTTTATTGAGATAGCGAATTAAAGCTGTCAGCTATCAAGTCTAAAACACGCTCGATCAACTTTATTAACAGGTTCTTCACCGGGTTTTGGTAAATTATCTGAATTTAATTTTACATTCAGTAGAGTTCCCGGACTACATTAATTATACCCCGGTAAGTGTTTTTCACCAGAATATTTAGCACACGGAAAACAAGGAGAATTTCCTCATGACGACAGCATGGCCTCCGGAGATCAATTCCATTTTTGAGACCAAACATTTTATTTTTGTACAAATTTCACACGTTTATTATAGCATTAGTCTATTATTATTACTAATAATTTATTCTTCATTGAGTAATTTATATACATAAAAAGTCCGTTCAGAATCACAAGACAATACATTATCAGCTGATTATCTTTTTTTCCGACTTTGTGAGCCTTTCGGATTCAGTAACTAGTAGAAATGTTTGATTTAGTGTTTATCAAGAGTTTCTACAAATTTTTTACCTCAACATGAATATCAAATAGCAAAAATGTATTTGCTAAGCTTAATAAACAACAGATAATAAATATTTTTTGCATAAAAATGCATTAAGAAGTTAAAATTATAATCTTATAAAATATTTACGAAGTAAAAGGTGAAAACAAAAATCAAATAAAAAATAGGTGTATAATACTTTTGGAACAAATTATATCCTCGATCAAAAATTGTTTTAAATTTTATGACCTTAAGTGTGTCAGAAATTGGAAAAAATTTCGAATTATTTTATACTAGAAGTGCACAAACCATCAGAAATATCTTAAACGGTATTATCTTCTTTTCATATACTAAAAAGAAACTTTCAACGTATTTAAGATAACTCGGTTAGTAAAGATGTGGCTTTTGATGAATTTAAATATTTAAAAAACATATTTGGAACTGAAAGGTATCGTTTAAAGTTTGATGAATTCTATTAGACCACACAAGGATTCTGTTAGACGTCCCACTTACATCTTTAAACGATGTTGTTGAAAGCTATGCTTATGTTGTTAAGCGATATATTTTTTCGATATATATAAATTAAGAGCCCATTTTTATAAAATAAAGAAACAGAGAAAAAATATTTTAAAATTTAAGGTTTTTATTTGCTATAAAAACTAAAGAAAAACGTGTTTATTGATGAAAACATAGGTGAGGAAGATTTTTATACTAACTCAGCTAAATTATTTTTGCCGATTATAAATAAAATCAGGCACCTGTCACTCAATTCTCAAAGTTTGAAGTGGTACCTTTAACACCTCAAAAACTGATACTAATAGACAGGCTTATTGAATTCTTGGACTCATGTACTGACAGCAGTGCTAAAATAGATGTAGATGCAGTAGCTGTTGTTGTTGAGCGAGTTGGACTTCCGAACGAGGCTCTGTCAATGGCATTGCATCCCGTAAAGACAAGTGGCCTGTTCTCTGTCGAGTCCTCCTCGTTACTGAGAGATGTTCGTCGAGCCGACAAGCGGCCCGGTCCACCCGACACCGGTCTCTCACGTCGGGATGCAGTAGCTGCAGATTATTTAGCCTCTAAGGATGAATGTCTGGATTGGCACTTAGAATATAGCACATATTTAATTGGATTATGCATCATAAAAGTAGTTACCAATAAAATTAATATTAATGATGATAAAGTTGACACCGGTCCTGATTTATGGAAACTTCTAACTAAAACAAAAACAGACAAAAGTTATTTGCACTGAAGAAGACAATAAAAATTATGCTACAATTTTAGTATACAGCTCACCTATTTATCATAATAATGATGCTTTACAAAGTTAAGTCCAAATAAAAATTGTGAATAGGATAGATGTATTGCTTCAGAACCAAGACGAAGACAAATTAGTAAAAGTTAATGAAAGATCGATCGAGATCAAGACTGTTTAGACCACGGACTTGGGGAGACAAATCCTTTTTTGATGAAGGTGTGTTTTTACCGTTTGATCAAAATCAGTCAATTAAAAAATTACTTTCCTTTTAGGAATTATAAAAGCTAGAAATAATAAAATTAATGGAAATGTTGATTAATTATTTAAATGAAATTTAACAATAAAACTAAATTTTAAGCACTATAAATATTTAAAGAATTATTGAATAGTTTAGCAAAGAGCATTGCAAAGTACCTACAGAGCTGAAACCGAACGATTCTTATAGACGTTTGTCCTATCATTAAAAAATACTAATTTTTAAAACATATTTTTATGAAACACTAAATATTAGATTCCACAAAACACTGCAAACTTTCAGTAAGTATTATTTTAAAAAATGTTAATAATAGAAATAATATTTCTAAATGTGGTGCTGATAATTAAACTAATTGTACTACAATAACTTTACTTACGATTTCTTAACAACTCGTACAAAATAACAGCAAAACTCAAAAATGAGATGGAAAATAATAATCATTGGGATTCAAATAATATTGAATGTTATATTAATATTAAAGAGACAATATAACTGCTTTGATATCTATTATTATTATTATTATTATTATTATTATTATTATTATTATTATTATTATTATTATTATTATTATTATTATATTATTATTATTATTTTATTAGAAAGTTTAAGAACTCAATTAATATTTAATTTAAAATCTTATCTTCTGGTTGTAGGGAAATTAATAATTTAGTTTATATTTTATTAATTAAATCTAATTTTGTACACTCGAATTTTAATGGACATACTTTTCAAATGTTATATTCATTTTTTGCGAATATTTCAGCTAGATATAAAATAATTAAAAACCAAAAAATATATAGTCTATTTATCAGTTTATAAAAGTTTTATTTAATGCATTCAAACTTCGATTTCAAATCAAGATGGAAATAGTATAAATATCCTAAGTAAAACTATCATTAGATTTTATTTGGCAAAAGTATAAACTTGTTAAAGAACGGTCTATTTCTTTTTATTAAATGCTTAAGAAAAAGATAGAGTAGAAAGAAATTATGTTATAGAAGATTTATTGATTTTTTAAAAAATAACCTTTAGTGGAATGGCCAGATATTCTTTTAATATCCAAATACAATAAATGTTACTGGAGAAAGTGCTGAAAGTATTACTAAATTTCAAAAAGTTTGGGTTTTTTTTTTAAAAGTAAACTAAAAACAATAAAACTAACTATACAATTCTAACATTTAAAACTCTATTAATTTGAAAATTAAAAATTCTAGATATTTGTAAATTAAATGTCTTTATTACTTGTCCGAAATCTAAAAAAAAAATTTACAGTAGAGTTTAAAAAAAAAAAAAATATTTTAGAGAAAATAAAAATGTGGAAAGGATTTCAGAATACCGGCAAAACCGCTGTAAAATCAGCTCGGATGCTTTAAAATGATATGGAATGTTATAAAATCTACTAAAGTTGCTATTGGATCGATTGGGTTGTGTATAGATTTTAGCATAGTAAATGGAATGTATTGATATAGCAAAGATTCAATTATTTTGATGACATAGTTTTATGACTACAAGTTTAATCCTGGTGTAGAAATTGATCTTATAATTCAAAATCAAAATGTGTACTTGTTTCCAAATAGAGCTGGGCTAATGTTTGAAGAACTTCGATGCTGACAATACAGGGTTGGCGAATTACGACATTTTTCGTTTATTTATCCAGATTAAACATATTTTAGATGGCTAATAAATTAAGACTATCCTTTATCAGATCAAGCAATAACTATGGAAGAACTGATAACTTATCCAGACGATTTCAGTAATCTCCGAGGATTCAACCAACGCTGGTACAAAAAAGCGAGGGAAGTAGCAGCAGACGATAATATAAAATTTAAAGAAATATATAATTATATAATTAAACAAATCAAATCGCAAGGGTACCTTAAGTTTCTATATTCTTCTAAATCACATTTTTTGTTTTTTATGACGACTATAAAAAGTGTTGCATTGAATTTTAAAAAAATGTTTTGACGAAGAAGAGAAGTAATGGCGAAACTTTTAGAGCAAATGGAGATGTATTTGGGAAGCTATTTTCTTGAAGATAGCATTATATAAGATGTTTATGGAATTTTCCGATGGATACGAACTAAAATTTGTTGAGATGATTGAAAGTAGAGTAACCTATAATACCGGTTATGCTAATAAACAATACAAATCTAATGCAGTTACACAAAGTACTCTTTTTGATCAGAGGCTGACTATCGCAGCAGCAAATTTAAAAAAAACACAAACTAGATATATTGCGCAAAGATTTCAAATAGCTAAAGATATTCCGCACTTTATGTAAATATAGATCTTAAAAGAAATTATTTTAGTTGAATTTATAAAGAAGTGGTAAACTTTAAACATACGTTTTGTGGAACAGATTTCCGGTAATCAAGTTACACCTATTGAGTTAAAAAAACATATACTTTCTGATTGTTTCGCTAGACAATCAGAAAAGCTAAATAATAATATAGCTGATGTAAAGATTAATGCTGCTTCCAACCAAAATCATTCTACAAATTTAAAATACCGATAGTGAATGTTATTTTTTGGGCATCTATGTTTAAAATTTTTGACATAATTTTCTAAAGGTATAAAAGAAATGTAAAATTTACAAACGGATCAAATTTTCCAAATGATTTTTTAAAGCTTATTGAATGAGTAAATTAGAGACTACGCTTGAAATTAAACACTTGGATAATGTAGACAGAAAATAAATGCAATAAAACTAAGTTCGTTTTCAGAAAAAAGAATATTTAAAAATTATAAAGATTTAATTAAAGTAAAGAAAGAAGCACACTAAGGTACCAAGTTAATATATATATAATTAGCATTACTGTTTTTCTCTTTTTAATTTAGTGCTACATCTATGTTTACTTTTCCTCTACTTATAATTACATCAATTATTATTAATGCATTTGATTAAACATCTTCTGTAAGAACCATATTGAAAAAATACAGTAAAAGGTAAATGGGCATTTGCTATAACACAAGATAGTTGTGAATTCCATATATATGATGAAAAAAGTTATGATAACGATACTATATATTTAATGTTTACTTTTAAGCAAAGGAAAAAATTATAAGTATTGCAAAATCCAATAAATAATAATGATTCAACAACTAAGTATACTGACGATAGTTCAATACGTGTTGTTTAAAAAGGCTTAGCAGACAATATAAATCTAAACAGTAAAAAATTACATATAACCTGCACTGACAGGTTGATCAAATTCTGAAAATAAAATTTATATGAACAGTAATTTTCTTAATCAGTAACTGAAGATATAAGATATTCAGACTTCGATGATTTTGTTGGTATGACTTGCATTATAGATATGAACCAAAAATATATCAAAGGTGTAAAATCACTACCTTATAGTAAAGTAAATCTCTATCATGCAGCAATAAAAGATATGTTAATGGTTTTAATTTATTGAAATATACAAATAAATGTTAGTTTTGCTTTAGATGGAAACTGTAAACTAAAGAAAGTGGTTCTAACACCACAAAAAGATGAAGGGTGACGTGTGATCTTACTCAACAAGTGTTAGGTGGTACAGAGACTTAATAATTGCGGCGTAATGTTTGAGCAGGTAGTGGAGAAGCTCAGTGTTTGAAATAAAGGAAAAAGGTAGTGCAGAAATTCTATATGTGGATGGAAGGAATAAAAGATGACACAATAAAATACATATACAGGGCTTCCCCGGCGCCTATCTTTAATATTTACACATTGGTTTTTATTAGGAAACCCTCGCTTAAATCGGGTATTTTGATTGAAATGGTCGAAATATAAATAATAAGAATAGGTAGCGCAAAAGCCCCAAATATATCCATTAGTCGTCTCTCTAAATGTCTTCATAAAGAACATAAATTTAAGTCGCAGTTTATTAAAGTAATAATTTTATCTGGATTGAAGTCCCTCTTAACTTTTTTTAGTAATAATAGACATATACCAACTCCGAGATTCCGCGGTTCCACTCGATTATGATGGGGTGGGTGTCTGTAAACGTACATTGCTGTTTCCAACACTGGAGTCAAGTCACTCATTGAACACCGCTGTGAAATAGCGGTGTTTTACAGTAAGTCCTGTACACCACTTAGACTGGCAACACTACCTTTAAAATTTGTGTCATTCAGCACAAGTTGAGTCAAATCACCTGTGACACACACACACACACACAGTGACTTCTTGGTTAACGCATCGTTGTAACGACAGCTCTTTATCGTTTTAACCTCAGATGGTCTTGAATTACAAAGGTTGGCTAAATACGCAGCCAATTCCACGTGAATACCACTGCTTTTAAGCTGGCACCCTGCTCGTTTTAAGCAGGACTTTAAAATTATGTTGTATGCGGAGGGTTAAAGAGGCAACACTTCACTTTGTTTTTTTTAAATTATTTCTGCTGACAAAGGCACAGAAAGTCAGCAATTAAATTTTTTCAATTTAAAACTTTAAAAAAAATAATTTTTTTTTCGTCAGTAGAAACTAACGATAGATTAAAGCTGTTGTCGATTTCTATTTTTTTGTTTCTAACGTCAACATTTAAAAAAATAAGTTTTGTTTGGATAAACTTTTCCTCTACGTTTGAAGAACAGATCCTATTTGCCACCAACACAGCCAACTTTATTAGCTAAGGATGTGAGTTGGGAAACTGACTGCATGTAAATGGAAACAGCAGTCGGGAGAAGAGAAAGAGTAATCAGCCAGGCTTTCCGATACACCTCCAGATAACGTTTACTGATTAAACATTCAGGCCTGTCTGAGCCAGGTAAATTAGCTGCACGTGTTGCCGTCTACCTTCTCTCTCTCTCTTTTTGTCGCTATTCTTTCAGATTACTTTTTGTCTGAAATGTGTGGTCGCAGAAATTAATCCTACGTCAGTGTGTAGCGTCATCTTTGAGCGGCGACACCGGGCCACTTTAATTTGCTTTAAACTGCCGTATAATGAAGTACAACTTTCTCAATCTCCTGCCAGCTACATATGGATTTTACTGAGATCGTAGCTGCTAGTTCTATATAGCGTTCCAGTGTTGTCGTGCTTGCCTCGCGGTTTCTTGTCTGAGCAAAGAATGACATTTTGTCTCTTTACTGCTGCCAACTGGGTGATAATCAGAAGCTGTCTGGCATAATTAAAAAAAAAAAGAAGTGGTTAGGGCTGCATCTTTAAAGTTGTACGTATTGGTAAATGTCACAGAGGTACTCTAACTGTCTAAGTACACTGCTATACTGGTTTGTGGCTCCACATGACGTACTTACGTTACTGCGATTTATCTGAAACGTCCACACCTTGTATGACCCCTAACACCTTAATAAAGTGGACTTTTCTATAAAAAAAAAAAAAAAAATAGCTGAACGAAAAATGGTAAAAAACTGTCCACACCACACATGCGTAATACAGTCACAATTGGTGTGTGTGTGTGTGTGTTTATTACTATCAGCGATATCTACTGTGGATTTACAAAGATGTTTGTAGCGTGGTAGCCGTGGATGGATCCTTGTTGCCTTCAGCGCGAACGGCTGATGAATAGACTAATAACCATGCTTGGCCAGTCTCGTCTACACCAGACTCATATCTACCACTCTTTAATGTTACCGCTGGCTTTGAACACCCACAACTACTTGCTTAAAAGTGTTTACTTTCTGTCCTACCGGAGATATCTGCCGACTGATGCTCCCTCTACTAAATAGGAGAGACCAACAAGCCATCCTCGATAATTCAATCTGTTCATTTTGCTGCGATGAGTTCCGTACCTTTAAATAAATGAAAAATTAAAGCGATCACTATGATTTTAAAAGACTGGAAAAAATTCAGTAACCCAAAAGGTGAATTACGAACAATTTTTAACTATGATTTAAATCAGTAGTTTTTTATTTCGCCTTTCATAATCTGGGATTCATATATGTTCTCGTTGTTGTCCACGTTATAGTCGGTGTGTTCTCGTTGTTGTCCACGTTATAGTCGGTCGTGTTCTCGTCGTTGTCCACGTTATAGTCGGTCGTGTTCTCGTCGTTGTCCACGTTATAGTCGGTCGTGCTCTCGTTGTTGTCCACGTTATAGTCGGTCGTGTTCTCGTTGTTGTCCACGTTATAGTCGGTCGTGCTCTCGTTGTTGTCCACGTTATAGTCGGTCGTGCTCTCGTTGTTGTCCACGTTATAGTCGGTCGTGTTCTCGTTGATGTCCACGTTATAGTCGGTCGTGTTCTCGTTGTTGTCCACGTTATAGTCGGTCGTGTTCTCGTTGATGTCCACGTTATAGTCGGTCGTGTTCTCGTTGTTGTCCACGTTATAGTCGGTCGTGCTCTCGTTGTTGTCCACGTTATAGTCGGTCGTGCTCTCGTTGATGTCCACGTTATAGTCGGTTGTGTTCTCGTTGTTGTCCACGTTATAGTCGGTCGTGCTCTCGTTGTTGTCCACGTTATAGTCGGTCGTGTTCTCGTTCTTGTCCACGTTATAGTCGGTCGTGTTCTCGTTCTTGTCCACGTTATAGTCGGTCATGCTCTCGTTGTTGTCCACGTTATAGTCGGTTGTGTTCTCGTTGTTGTCCACGTTATAGTCGGTCGTGTTCTCGTTGTTGTCCACGTTATAGTCGGTCATGCTCTCGTTGTTGTCCACGTTATAGTCGGTCGTGTTCTCGTTGTTGTCCACGTTATAGTCGGTCATGCTCTCGTTGTTGTCCACGTTATAGTCGGTCGTGTTCTCGTTGTTGTCCACGTTATAGTCGGTCATGCTCTCGTTGTTGTCCACGTTATAGTCGGTCGTGTTCTCGTTGTTGTCCACGTTATAGTCGGTCATGCTCTCGTTGTTGTCCACGTTATAGTCGGTCGTGTTCTCGTTGTTGTCCACGTTATAGTCGGTCATGCTCTCGTTGTTGTCCACGTTATAGTCGGTCGTGTTCTCGTTGTTGTCCACTTTAAAGGAAAACGTCAACTCTGTAAAAATTATACTTTTAGAGTTTCTACAATTAATGAAAACTGTAGAAAGTTGAAAATGCCCACTAAAATTAACATTTCCTTTATTAACATGTTGTTTTTTTTGTTTGTTTGCTTAGAACTTTGAATAGCATGTAGTTAGTGTAAAGATGTTTTACGACAAATCTAAATTGGTATAGTTATCTTATTTAACGTCTGATTCTTAATGTAGAAGAAAACAGCCATGACTCGGCGTGGCTCATTCACTCCCTGGACAGCCATACGTTTTACAAGCGAGGAGCGAGGCGTATGCGATTTATCTTCTCCATAAACGTCACATCGTCTTTTGTTTTATTTTTTATTAGAAAATCTACTCTGAGGCTCTACTTTCTAGATTCCAGGGTTTTGGCCACTATCAGATTCCATTCGCATCAACTGCTCTTGAATTATTGCTAACAGTCACATGACAGCATTGCTTCTGTTAACTAGTGCAGAGCTCAAAGAGATCTTCTAGTTTGTAAACAGTGTTTTTACACAAAGTGAAGTCAACAAAAGTTCAAAGTTTTAACTGTAAGAAATTTATTATTTGTTGCTGTATGTTACACAACGTTTTGCTTGTTATAATTCCATTATTTTCACTCTGATGCACTTGTCAGTGTAGAGCGGTTTTTCTCAACGATTTCATGGTTAACAAGACGCGATAGCTGTAAAGATGGATAAAATATTATTTACTTCGTGAAAACCATCAATAATAATAATTATTATTATTGTTATTATAATAATAAATTAATACTTTCCGTTATATTCAGTTAAAACCACTTCAATAATGAATACTGCAGTCACTAATTCTGCGATATGCCATGTTAAATATTTCAAATCCTAAATTAATAATAACAAAAAGAAACATAAAGTTTTAATAGCAGCATAACAAAGTGTCCAATAATAACTAAGTTAAAAGGTAAGATGACTTTTTATAGCTACAGGTACCAGGGGTTAGAACCATAGGTTAGCTAAGATTCCAGCAAGGCTAGATATCAGAACTACCTTTTAGTAATAGAGTTTTAACGACTGGTACAAAGAAGCGGAAAGATCTAATAGTGACGGCATTAATCAACGTCAGAATCATATTGATGAGTGCATCTCTTCTATGGTCGCCTCCTTGTAACTACTGAAGTAAATTTTGCACGTACGCTCTTCGATAACTGAAAGGCAACAGACAAAACCTCTAAGATGCAGACTCCGTTAGTCGTCAAACACTTTCCATAGCTACAAGTGGGAATTACACAAGTTTAACCCAAACATTAATTTAATCTTGTGTCAGGAAACCGGTCCAAGTTTATTTATAAGTAATGTTTATTAGTTGCATTACAGTTTTATATGGATAACTTAATTGGTAAATCAAGCGGAACGGCTGGACCGCCGCTGTTAGTAAATCAGAAACTCCTCCCGGCTCCGGACCCGGTTGTGGGTTTTTCCCGGGTTTCTCCGTTTAGCTTCCACAATTGAAAAAAAATAGAGGTTTCTAGTGGAGAATATCCGACACATAACGTTGGAGGTCGGTCACAGGGATGTAACTCTTGTCCGGCCTGCGCCTCAGCAGCTCCCTGACTGTTCCGATGATCACTCGCCTGGTCAGCAAGAGTGAAGTTTTAACCCTTTCCCTTCTAACGACCTCGGAGGGCCGGATCAGGTCCCTCTAAGCAAGAAATCGTGAAAAGCTGTGTGTTTTTTTCTCACTATAAATAAAAGAAAAAAGAATATAATCACCAACTTTAATTATAAAAAATCTACAGATCCCCGGTCTGCTCCACCCTGACAATGGACACCGTTCCCATTCATGTCTGGCAATATATTCCCCCAGTTTTGCCATCTTCCCAGTTTATTTATCAGTCCGACTTGGACGCGTGATGCGCTTTAATTTAGTCAGGTTTTGGTGCCATTTTTTAAATGGCTTTACACGGTTTTCGCTATTTATTCCATATTTTTGGTGTTAATCCAGTCTAACTGAGAAAGACCGGCGGCTCTTCCGTATCCTGTTGTCGGAGTCACGAAATCTTTAACCCTCATTAATGGTTCTGACATCTTTATATTGCGTTCATTTGTTGATGTTCGCCCTTTCTTCTTTTTTAAAAATTTTTATTTACTTTTTAAATTAAAATATTTTTCAAAAATATTCTGAAACCAAAATTTAAAAAAAAATTCTTTTAAAACGTTGGAAAAACAAAATTAATTTCCTATAACCGAAAAGAAGATTGCCTCATATCTGTGCGGAGTCTTGTTGAGAATTTTCATCAGCTGCGAAGAGCAGCTAAAAGAGGATGAATTCTTTAATCGGTCGGAAAACACTCATTTTGTTGGTTCTCGCAGCAGCGTAACAGCTTTTCCATCTCACTGGGTTTTCCTTTTGTTTCATGATTCATGGTCGAATAAACTTTGAAGATTCTGAATTAGCAGGGGGGGTCCGGTTATGTCTAATTAACGCCAAATCTGTTTCCTTTATAAATCCGGGGATACTTAAGAGTTGGAAAATATTACTTGTAAGATTGTTAGAAATTACTTGAAAGCTGTAACAATTCTTCTCTCACTTCTACCTCTGAAATTGTTTATCGACTTTCGACCCGATTTCCTCGTTAACGTTAACACCTGTTGTGTCATGGGCAAAGAAAGATTAACTGTTTATCGACTTTTGACCCGATTTTCACGTTAACGTTAACACCTGTTGTGTCAAGGGCAAAGAAAGATTAACAGTTTATCGACTTTCGATACGATTTCCACGTTAACGTTAACACCTGTTGTGTCATGGGCAAAGAAAGATTAACTGTTTATCGACTTTTGACCCGATTTCCACGTTAACGTTAACACCTGTTGTGTCAAGGGCAAAGAAAGATTAACAGTTTATCGACTTTCGATACGATTTCCACGTTAACGTTAACACCTGTTGTGTCATGGGCAAAGAAAGATTAACTGTTTATCGACTTTTGACCCGATTTCCACGTTAACGTTAACACCTGTTGTGTCATGGGCAAAGAAAGATTAACAGTTTATCGACTTTCGATACGATTTCCACGTTAACGTTAACACCTGTTGTGTCATGGGCAAAGAAAGATTAACTGTTTATCGACTTTTGACCCGATTTCCACGTTAACGTTAACACCTGTTGTGTCATGGGCAAAGAAAGATTAACAGTTTATCGACTTTCGATCCGATTTCCACGTTAACGTTAACACCTGTTGAGTCAAGGCTAAAGAAAGATTAACTGTTTATCGACTTTCGATCCGATTTCCACGTTAACGTTAACACCTGTTGTGTCATGGCTAAAGAAAGATTAACAGTTTTTCGACTTTCGACCTGATTTCCTCGTTAACGTTAACACCTGTTGTGTCATGGCTAAAGAAAGATTAACTGTTTATCGACTTTCGATACGATTTCCACGTTAACGTTAACACCTGTTGTGTCATGGGCAAAGAAAGATTAACTGTTTATCGACTTTTGACCCGATTTCCACGTTAACGTTAACACCTGTTGTGTCATGGGCAAAGAAAGATTAACAGTTTATCGACTTTCGATCCGATTTCCACGTTAACGTTAACACCTGTTGAGTCAAGGCTAAAGAAAGATTAACTGTTTATCGACTTTCGATCCGATTTCCACGTTAACGTTAACACCTGTTGTGTCATGGCTAAAGAAAGATTAACAGTTTTTCGACTTTCGACCTGATTTCCTCGTTAACGTTAACACCTGTTGTGTCATGGGCAAAGAAAGATTAACAGTTTATCGACTTTCGATCCGATTTCCACGTTAACGTTAACACCTGTTGAGTCAAGGCTAAAGAAAGATTAACTGTTTATCGACTTTCGACCCGATTTCCACGTTAACGTTAACACCTGTTGTGTCATGGGCAAAGAAAGATTAACAGTTTATCGACTTTCGATCCGATTTCCACGTTAACGTTAACACCTGTTGTGTCATGGGCAAAGAAAGATTAACTGTTTATCGACTTTCGACCCGATTTCCACGTTAACGTTAACACCTGTTGTGTCATGGGCAAAGAAAGATTAACAGTTTATCGACTTTCGATCCGATTTCCACGTTAACGTTAACACCTGTTGAGTCAAAGCTAAAGAAAGATTAACTGTTTATCGACTTTCGATCCGATTTCCACGTTAACGTTAACACCTGTTGAGTCAAGGCTAAAGAAAGATTAACTGTTTATCGACTTTCGACCCGATTTCCACGTTAACGTTAACATCTGTTGTGTCATGGGCAAAGAAAGATTAACAGTTTATCGACTTTCGATCCGATTTCCACGTTAACGTTAACACCTGTTGAGTCATGGGCAAAGAAAGATTAACAGTTTATCGACTTTCGATCCGATTTCCACGTTAACGTTAACACCTGTTGAGTCAAGGCTAAAGAAAGATTAACTGTTTATCGACTTTCGACCCGATTTCCACGTTAACGTTAACACCTGTTGTGTCATGGGCAAAGAAAGATTAACAGTTTATCGACTTTCGATCCGATTTCCACGTTAACGTTAACACCTGTTGAGTCAAGGCTAAAGAAAGATTAACTGTTTATCGACTTTCGATCCGATTTCCACGTTAACGTTAACACCTGTTGAGTCAAGGCTAAAGAAAGATTAACTGTTTATCGACTTTCGACCCGATTTCCACGTTAACGTTAACACCTGTTGTGTCATGGGCAAAGAAAGATTAACAGTTTATCGACTTTCGATCCGATTTCCACGTTAACGTTAACACCTGTTGAGTCAAGGCTAAAGAAAGATTAACTGTTTATCGACTTTCGATCCGATTTCCACGTTAACGTTAACACCTGTTGTGTCATGGGCAAAGAAAGATTAACAGTTTATCGACTTTCGATCCGATTTCCACGTTAACGTTAACACCTGTTGAGTCAAGGCTAAAGAAAGATTAACTGTTTATCGACTTTCGATCCGATTTCCACGTTAACGTTAACACCTGTTGTGTCATGGGCAAAGAAAGATTAACAGTTTATCGACTTTCGATCCGATTTCCACGTTAACGTTAACACCTGTTGAGTCAAGGCTAAAGAAAGATTAACTGTTTATCGACTTTCGACCCGATTTCCTCGTTAACGTTAACACCTGTTGTGTCATGGCTAAAGATTAACTGTCCGGAAGTTTGCACAGTTTATTATCTTGTAAAAATCTGGACTCAAAATATATATTTGTATTATAAACAACCACTGAACCAAGTCTTACTTTCTGGCTTGTTAAAGATCAATAATAATTACTGGCTTACTGACATTTATATACTGGTAAAGATCGACTTTACATGAGTTTCAAATGACAAATTAAAGGCGAGTTTGTTTCTTTGCTAGTTTCGGGAGCGCTGTATCTAACGAATGGAATGTCTCATCTACCATCTTTATTATTTTAAGATTGTTTGCACGGGGTGTTTTTTTTTGGGGGGAGATGGCTTGTTTAACTTATTTATTTTATTTAAATGAAGGTTCTTATGGATGTTCGTACTCGGTTCTGGATACGTAGAGTTCAGCATGAGAGATGATCTAATAGATACGTTCATAAGTGTCAAGAGCTTTTAATACATTTAAATATTTTGGTTACTAACAAATTAGATGCCTTCAGCTAAGCAGTCTGCGTGGATTGATAGTATGGAATGCGCCCTAAAATTACGCTTGATTGAGATCAATTACCATTGACGTTTACTGCTTACAATACGAAGTTTCCTTAGACCGAAGACCAGCTTCTTTCTGTAGTCGTCAGTGGAGCGGTGATCAGTAATAAAACTGATCTTTCTGTTTTTTTTCATTTTTAATAACTTCACGAGACGTGTCATCTGCTGCCATTCATTTACAGACACGTTAACAAATACTGAAAAGAGATGTTTCCCATCCACAATGGCGTCTTTGCTCCTCGCTCTGGGAGGCGCCTGTCATTGAGCCAGGTTACAAGACTCGTTACTTTTTACAGTAAAACCACGATAAAAATCCCTAATCACTTACGTATCGTCGCAACAGCTACTCAACAGTCGCACGAGAAGGGAGAAATCAGGAACAGTGCTCTAAACATAAACGAATCTTGTCGTCGATAATGGCTTCTCGCTTGTCAGGTTAATCGTCGGTAAACTTTCTGGCTTGGAACAAACTCCGAGCACTGATTCTTTTCAGTGGTCGCTTGTGAATTTAGAGACGACACAGATTCGGTTGTGATTCATCATCATTATGCCGAGGATAGTCTAACATTAGTATAGTGATCTACAGCTGATCTCCGATCACTCCGATGTGAACGCAGCCTGTACTTCGCACGAAAACGTTGATATTAAATTCTAATAACAAATTCTCATCAGATTTGTAACTGTGGGGAAGTAAGGGTATATTTTAGAAAAATTGCTTTTTATGTAGGTTATTTAGCTTCTTCGTAAACCGTTTTCTATAATTAGGATATTTGGTACGGCATCTAGTAGAGAAAGAAGTTAGACATCATTTAAAAATCACATTCCCCAGGCGACGAGGTATTGAGATGGTCCGGCTCTAACGCTTGGAATGGCTAGCGCGCACTGTTTTAATACTAGCTGAGATGTACTCTACTAGTCTGCATGCAAGAATCGGAACCCACGCCGCAGATAGTCAAGACAAGCAATCGCTTCAACCACCCGACCACTGCACCGACCTATTCAACAAAATATATGAAGCAAACGTTTAAAGATTCAGTCAAGGAACATAGAAACCTACATTTTTCAATGTGACCAATACCAAAAAGTAATTTCCCTGGCGGCTGAAACAGATTCTTCTTATTCATCGCTGCGCCAACAAAACACAAAGATCCTTAACATCGGTTGACATTCATAAAATTCTTTCCCTGACGACAGTTTTTTTTACTTCCCGTTATTTTTGTTTTTAAATTATTTTTTTTCTTAAATGCAGTGGAATCAGTAAATAAAAGTTTGTACCCATCTAAAAAACAAACCGCATATAACTAAGGTTCTGGTTTAATTCGCTTACGTCTCCGCTGTTATTACAATTTTAACCCTAATCCTGAACCGGTTGAGTTTTTTCACGATTTACGTTTTCGCCAGTCATCACCGATGTAAAAGACTGTGGTACTCTTTTACAGAAGGTAATGGCGCAAGATCGGGGTGGCCGCTGGTTCGAGATGGAGCTGGTCTGTGCTTAAGTCGTATTTACGCAAGCCGTTTGCTGCACCGAACAGTTCCGTCTGTTTCATGAAGTTGACCGGACGTTCTTCCGTATCGCTGTAGGAACAATGATGTCCGTGAAATTCGCGGTGACCGCCAGACATCTCTGTGAGCCATTGTCGCAATACACCAAGAAATGGCTCCGGCAGAGACACCGACGAGTTGCTTGAATGGATCCACTGATGGTTGGCAAATGGAATGAAGACTGTTGCCTTGCCTTGTGCAACATACATTAGAAACCTTGCTATTGGTGGTCGAGTCAGGCATTAGCAATTAGTAACCATTGAACCTCCGTCAGGCGGATCTGAAAAAGTTCCGCAAAATTTTATACCCTACGCTTGCGACCGACCTTTGATCAAGGTGGATCTGGAACGATAATGTGCGCTTTCATTTGATTTGGGACATAGAGCAGACCTTGCCTGGACGGGTTACATATCCATGCTGTTGGACCAACCTTGGTTATCTAGTCGTTCTTGTTCGCCCTGATGGTAATCGCTGTATCATGCCAGAAGAAAGATCCACAACCACTGGGGCTTGAAAGATTTCTTACCTCTGTAAACACCTAAGTAAGCATCTGAATCGGCAACTAAGTGCAAAAAGATCAAAGCCATATTTGAGTAATTTAATCATCAAACGTTTATTGTATTAACTACTTAGTTTATTTTACTTTTTTAAAAAAATCCAAGTTCAAAAGTTATTTTGCTGGTTAAAGTAAAATATTTACAATACAGTTTCAGATTTGTTTGGCTCTGTTTATCGAGCGATGTTTCTCGTGATGTTTTTACAGCCAGTTTCTGCCATTCCACTCATTTCTATTGCTGTATTTTACACCCTAATTAAAACTCAGGCTTCCTTTTAAGGTACTCTGCGGGTAAGTAACCGATGAAAGTCAGGTGTCAAGCCGAGAAATTTGACGCTTTATTCTAAGTGTTCAGGGTGGGGGGACAGGTGAGACGGGAGCTAATCCGTATAAATCGGGTAAATTAGGCGTAGTGGTGCAAAAGCACTTTCTGGTACTAAATACGTCAGTCGAGGCTTTGAATATGAAGGCGTAGTTTGGTTCTGTAGGGATAACCAAAAATAAACTTTTTAAATGCGCTTGCGAAAAGGTTCTGGATAAGGGATAAATCTTTAAAAAAAAATGGGGGGGGTAAACCCGAAAGGTAGCATCCATAGTATAAAATACAGAGATGGGTGACGGATGCTTTTTAAACTGAAAAAAAAATCTTTCGTACAGACAAAACCTTTAAAACTGTAGATACCGATAAGTGGAAAGTAGGTAATAAAACAACATTGATCCAGCCTCCCTCTGCTAAATCGACAGTCCAACAAAAGAGTTCACGACCACGCGACATTTCTTAATCCGATGGCTTTTGGTATCGCGATCGGGGTTTCAGAAAGCGGCGAGATTAGTCAGAAGTCGGTAAAAAACGGTTAGTTTCCGTCATTCTATCAGAGAGAAATTAAGCGTGGAATTTGTTGTGGGCTCCAGACGTCAAACTTAAAGATCGCGTAGCAACGGGATGTTTAGCGAAGATCGAACACCTCACTGGTTTCACGCCATGTGTTCTTCTTATTCGTTAGGGAATTTTTATTATATCTATCAAAAAAAAAAAATTAATTTTTTGGATTAAAATCCGGATCTGCTGCGGGGATGATTGGCGGATTGATTACATCAGACACAGCCAAGAAATTACTAAAGGATATGTTTCTTCAGGCTTCTCCTCTGCATGAATTCATCAAGATTGAAGATTTACCGCAAAGCATAGAAAATACAGAAATAAAAGTAGAACCCTGGTTTTAATGTTTATTTTACATTCTAATTGCTTGTACTCTATAATCGGTCAGGCAGGTACAAGACACTACTTCATATCTAATAGAAGAAAATAATCAATTTTACATTTCATTGGGAGCTTACTTAAAGTCCGGTGTCTTATTTGAAAGACCTTAGTTGTCTATTTGCAGCAACGGATGCAGTAACCTTAACCATCTCATGTTTTATTACCAGACTTCTCAAAAATGTTTACCTACATTGATATTCTCTATGAGCTTTCAAACAGCAGCCATTGACGTTATTGATGTGGACAGCTAAGAAGTTGCACAAGGTAAGCGAACTGTCATCGATTTGGTTCCGACAGTTATTTCTTTAGCGAGATAAATACACAGCAATGACTGAGACATCGGTTGGGTTTAGGACATCTGATCAGGCGGGGTTATGTAAGCAATGACAGAGACATCGGTTGGGTTTAGGACATCTGATCAGGTGGGTTAATGTAAGCAATGACTGAGACATCGGTTGGGTTTAGGACATCTGATCAGGCGGGTTAATGTAAACAATGACTGAGACATCGGTTGGGTTTAGGACATCTGATCAGGCGGGTTAATGTAAGCAATGACTGAGACATCGGTTGGGTTTAGGACATCTGATCAGTGGGTTAATGTAAGCAATGACTGAGACATCGGTTGGGTTTAGGACATCTGATCAGGCGGGTTAATGTAAACAATGACTGAGACATCGGTTGGGTTTAGGACATCTGATCAGTGGGTTAATGTACTGTTCAGTTGCTTTTTAATTATGAATCAAACAAAAGTAAAAAATTTACAGTGGTGTTTAGAACCACTTTAAATATTCTTCGTGTGTTGCATTGAAGTATATTACTTTAACTAGCAAAATTCATAAATCGGAAATAAGGAATAAAACAATTGGTTAAATATTTTACTAGTTATGGTAAAAGTACACTTAGATAAAAAGCAAGTAGAATTATTTTAGGACAAGAAACAATTCTGGCCATACCTGTATGTATTATATGTATATACGAGTACATAAATATGGAGGGCAGGCAGATCGGTAAATGTTGATAATTTTATAAAAGTAAAAAGAGATGTTGATATGAATGATTTCTGTAAATAAAGTGAAGCAATAATTTTGTCCACCACTGTATACAGTTTATACATATTTTATTATTTGTCTCTCTTGTTACTTTAATTTCATTCTACAGGGAGTTTCAAGTTGCCATACTTTCTTTTTCTGATAACGTGAGCCTTCTCATTTGCAAAAGAATATAAACTTTTGTAGTAAGTCTGATTTTTATTTAATATTATCCATATCTATAATGTATATCTATTTTTTGTTTCTTTCATAATCGTGCATAAGAATAGAAAACCATGTTCACTAAAAAGACATGCTATTCGTATTATAACTCCTACATAGAGCCAGGTCATAATGACCTGGTTACCTGTTGTTATTACAATACCTAACACCAGATAAGGACAAGAAATAGAATGAAATCTTGGGTTAGTACTTCATCAACTGTCTTTTGAAGCGCAGAGAGTCGCCACCCTGATTGGCATAGAATCAATGAGATTTTGCATTTCCGTCTGGTCTGTGATCCACAATCCTACTACACTGGCGGCACGTGGGGGGGATTGCTTTCAGCTGTTGACGCGCAATCCCCATACAGGTGTTCGATCAGATTCACATCTGGGCTCTATGGTGCCTGAGAAAAGGTCGAATGCCTTAATTCTTCTTCCAAGCTCTGGTCACACTGGAGAAAAGCAGTCACCGCTAACACCCAGACTGTTCAGGGTTTGGAGTAAATTTGTACGTGCTACACGCGCTCTCTGTACAGGTGCAGATGGTAAACCATTCTCCGGTTCTTACCTGTAACATGATCGATGTTAAGAATGAGAAATTGTATGGTGAGTGCGGTGGAGACGGCGAGTAAGGACACGTGTCATGGCATCACTGTTGAAGGTCTTTAAGTTGGCTTTTCCGTAGCGGTGGCATCGGCGAACTTCGCAATAACATTGGCCACAGGTTCGAAAGGAAGTTCGAGATTTAGCGACCTGTCCTTAGTGCTGTCCACCCCAACCGAGCGGCCTGCAAAAAGGTACTGGATACCTGGCCGCTTAAACGTTCAGTATATGAATATTCATGGCAGAAACGCGTAAATATCGGTCAGTTGCATTAATTTAAGACGGCTACCAGATTAAAATGGTCGCGCGCTGTATAAAATCAAAATAAGTTCTTTTAACTTGTTTTCAAATGAGCACAGAAAAATTATGTAGCCAGCCTTTTACCATGCTTCAGGCAAGACAGCCAGAAGAGATTCCTCCTGCATGTTCTACTTCACAAAGTGTTACAGGGCGCTTTAAATTTAAGAGAAATATCCGTGAGGTTCTGGGAAGTCGAATAGATTCACCTCATCACAACTTCGCGCTGCCAGCTAAGAACCCCCCCCAGCATAAACACTCGGTTCTTCCTGTTTTAAACTACCGTTAGCAATCTTTAAAAATCGCCAAATACAGAAATAAACTTAAAGCAAAGAGAGATATCTTTGCTTTAAAATTCCAAGGAGTTTCGGCAGTAACCGGGAGACAATGAAGGAGGGGGGGGAGTTTCTAATAAAAGAAAAGAATCGATGCTAAAAGGCGTATTTTGGTTGCCATTTCACTGTACGTTACCGTGTAGGAATTCTCAAAATACGAAATGTATTCAAGCGCAGTGGTTTTTTCCCCTTTCTGTCTCGCAAGTGAGTTTTTAATTAGCAGTCTGTCAAAAAAACATTTTAAAAATGAGGGAGCAGCTCCGAAACATTTTAGTTTGGGTAAACAAAGACAAAAAAAAAACTCTGGTTACCTTTCTTTGTCTACAGAATGTTGAGCAGGGAAACCAAGCAGGTTTCCGGTCTTTTCAGAGAGCATGTGTCTGCGTCGAGCCTTCTAGATTTCAAAAGAAATGTGTTTGTTGCTGTTTTTGTTTGTTTCTGCTTTATTCAGCTAACCCGACGGCCAGGCAGCTAAGGTAGGGCGAAGGGCGATCCCGATTGTGGACTGAAGGCTTTTTGACCAATCCACGAACGCCGTTACGTCGCTAATCCCTTCCTCTGGAAATGGCAGAGAGGCGAGAACATCGATAATGAATAACTTATCGCCTTTAGTGTACCCAGCGAGAAACGTTGGACCTTTGCATCATTGGAAAGCACCGCGTGGTTTCATCCCAGAGTCGCAAACAGGCTGCTCAGAACACGGGGGGGCGGGGTCGCGGGATATCTGACAAGTTCTGAAGATTAAGGAAGAAGAAAAAAAAAAAAATCTTGCGGTGAAGAAAAGAAGAAAAGATTCACTTTCAGAAAATGACCGCGACTAAATATTTTCTGGTACCGTGCACACAAAAAAAAATCTATAAAACGCCAATGTTTGAATATTGGGAATCTTTCGTCAAAGAATCAATAAAGACAGAGAGTGGTTTACAGCAGTTGTAGATGGGATAAATAAGGGAAAATTGTTTATGCATTTAAAAGTACATTTTCGTAATTTTGTGCTTCTGTTTTATTGACTTCTGGTACCATATATTAGCGAGCGTTGTGGTGACCAACCGACTCCTTATTCTTCGTTAGCTCGAGGTGAAACAGCTCCATGTGTTCATCGTCGGCAATCCCACTGACTCGTGCTTAAAAACCACGAGAGGTGGTTCACATAATTGTACTCAAGTTTCAAATTAAAAGAAAGGGCGATAAACGTTGTCTAGCACTTGAAACTTGATGTTTAGAACGAGTGGCGGAGTGTGAATCTAAGAGAAGACAACAGAAACATTTCTATCGAAGCTGATCCTGAACTCTGACCTTACAAGGGAAGCAATATTTACTATTAGGGGAAAAACGCGTCCTTGTTTGGTTTAGTGGCTGCGGTTGGCTTTTCTCTGTAGAAACGACACCAGATTTGTTTCAGATTCATTTATACCTATCTTATAGCAACAACAACAACAAAAAAATTAAAAACCCTTGTTTTATCAGCTTTATAAGGCCAAAAATAGATTCTGGGGTACATTTCAGTCTGAAGTCCTCGCGTCGTTTAAATAAAGTTTCAACCCTAAATGGGTGTGCGCTCTCGGGAAATCGAGAAAGTTCAGTACCAAAGGATTTTACCTGAGTACAAATTTGGAGAATTTAAAACCATCCGCGCGAACAGAATTGTAACCAAACACTGAATAAATATTCATATTATTATAAAGGAGAAAAACAGCCATCATCAAATTCTACAGATAAGACTTTTCTCTAAAAGCACAATTCTGATGTCTTTGAAGCAGACAAAATGTCCCCCGCATTTGGGTCATCGGCAGAAGAATTCGCCCATTTAAAACATCATAACGGATTTTTGGGACGAAGGGAAAAAATACCAAAAAAACCTCGTTAAAATAAGAAATAAACGACCAATTCCGACTGATCAAGGAACTGATTAATGTCGACAGGATTTTTTTCAAAAGCAACTTCAGCGCCGGAGAAATGTTGTGGCATCAAATTTGCATTTTTATGAAGTAGCCCGAAGTCGGCTTTCGAATTCCAATATCGAGGATTTTCGGGGCGTCTCCCGATTTAAAGTTGCGACAACAAAGTGCTTTTGTTCTTCTCTGTTCTGTTTTAATTGCACAGCTGGATGATTCTGAATCGTACAGTTACAGGTTAATTGCCGACTAAGAAGGAATCCAAAATAATTACTAGAATCTCTAAATATACGAGATTTGGAAACAATGGCTAAAGCAAAGTACTGGCAGATAACATGGAGTAGAATTCTAAACAATGCGGTTTTTTTTTCTTGAAGGGAAAAAAAAAATTGTTAATTTTATGCAGAAAAATGAAACGGAAACAGGCTACGTGTAGACCTCATGAAAACGGGAAAATATATTATTTAAAAGTGTTATCAGCTTTAAAAAAGCGTTTACAAAGAGCTGAACTGAGCACAAGATAGTAGCCAAAAGGGAATATTTAACGCTAAGGATTTTTTAAAAAAATCAGCATATTTTTTATTAACTATGCATCTACTAAATTCCGATAGTATTAGCGGTAAATAGGAAATTATATCAGGTGCCTTTTGTCTGTGTGGCTATGAACAGGTTTCAGGGAGCCATCTGCAATTTTTGTTACCACTTCGGAAACTTTAAATGGAAAAAAAAAGTTGTTTCCAGACCAGAACCGCTGGGACGATGACCAAAGAAGTTAATTCAGCTTCGTTTCAGTACAGATTAAAAATAAAAAAAAATCGCACAAAAAACCCAAAAAACTTGAATGATGGATGTGGGTGAAGGATAAGAAATAACTGAGCCTTACATATGGCAGGCACAGATCGGGGAGGTTTAAGAGCTCAGAGGAAATTCGGGTTTCTAAAAGTATTTCCATAAAAGTGGTGGAGCACAAGGCGATCGCCGCAGCTGTCTCCTCCGTCCTCCAATCCGATGACAGACCGTCTGGGAAGAAGACGCATTTCGAGGCTCGAGATGACTCCTCTTCAGATTAATTTCTTGGTCGACGCGAAGGACGAGACGTGCCAAAGAGGCAGATTTATTAACTTTCCGAAACGTTTACGAAAATAATCAATCAGTGTACTGGCCGCGGAACTGCTTTCCGAGGTCTATAGATTATTTAGCGGAAAGTGCGTCAAATACAGGGAGGGAGGAGGGAATATTCGAGTTAAAAATATATTAAAATATTTGACACATTTTATGCGTCGAACAGCACAATAAAAAAACAGATTTATTTCGCTTAAGTTTCTGGATTTTTTTAAACGCTCTAGTGTATTAGGAAAGATTTAATTGCTTCGTATTAAGAGGAAACGATTATTGGAAATTTTGTTTTTTATTTAACTTTTAAAACGTCCCATATAAACTTGTGCGTGGAATTGTTTTTTGCTGTTGTTGTTTCCTTCTTACTATACAGCCGTGGCCAAAAGTCTTGGTTCACCCTATAAATTTAAATCCGAATTACAGGAATAGAATTTAGATCTTTTATTTAACAATCAAATAAACCACAACTTGCTACCACATCTGTCATCAGCTGTGTGGTGTTTTCGGAAATCATGTATCTGCGTGTTATATTTTAAGTTCTCATACTCTTCAGTTTTGGTCATTTCCCCCAGTGAAGCACGTGGTGGTAGACTACGGAGCGGCGCACACTTCCATAAGTTAAGATAACATCATTATGCAAATTCAGCAATTTTAATTTATTATCACCATGCCATATTAGACGGATGCACACTTTAAACTCGGCGAATCATTTATATAAGTAGCGACCAAAATTATTGTATAAGGTTTTGTTTTTTAAATTGCTAAATATTCTCCCGAGTTTGTCACAATAGGAATGCCACGTAGGCATAGTTTTGCTGTTACTTGACATCCTTAATGTAGCAATTTCTTGTGGATACGGCGAGCCGTGAAGCGGTAAATTTTAATAAAAACGAAATCTGCGATATTGTTTTAACCAAATATTATATCGACAAGAGAAACATATAAATTATAAACCGAGAAAAAGCGCGTGGCCGCTGTATTAACCATCGTGGTATAACTACGCGATGATGGTGAGCAATACTTTTGGCCACCCCTGTAACTTTTCGTCACAGCCATTCTGGCGGCTTGCAGCGTCAAAATGTTGAAGCCATTCTGCATAAAGGACTAAGAATGAATAAGTACTCGGTTGCCTTCTCGCCATTTACTTACTTTCCCTGGGAATTTAAACCCTGTGCCACCAAATCGGCGGTGCCTGGAGGCTCCATGACGCATTAAAAAACCCCACAAAATCCGCAAAATTATTAGAATCTTTTATCGGTTACATTAAAAATCTTAAAATGGAAAAAAAAAATTATGCAAAAAATACTAATAATGATTGTAGAATATTGTTCGATTTGAAGAACTGGCAAAATATATTGTATAGCTGAATGATGCTCTCGGGATGTGGTCAGTGTCTTTTTCAGAACTTCCATAATAATCAGATAACTACTTTGTGTTGTCGGTTAGTTTTCCTTTACGCTGATCCGACTTTTGTGCCATATTCTCTGATGAACACAAAGGGAGGCTATCGTGAGTCATTTCGAGTCACGAAATTACTGTTAAGGAAAATCACCTAGAAACCCGGCCACTTGTATCATCATCGAAAAACACACCAACTTTACCTCAACAGAAATGGGGTCTTCTTTAAAAAAAACCTCTTACATTGAATTTAACGACCCCGGGTTTACAATGTCTCCGTAATTTTTTTTGGACGCGAGAAGCCAATTATGACGCAGTACTTTGTTGAAAGACACCGCGATGGCTAACATCTTTCTTTCAACAAAAGTAGCCATTTTCTTCTCGCCTCACCCGGGACTCGTCTAAAGTAGGGAAAGATGTTCTGGTTCCTATTAGCGGGGTTTTTATAAGACCTGGCAAAAAGGCTTCCTCTCTCCTCTCTCGCTCGCTCTCTCTCTCTCTCTCTCTCTCTCTCTCGCTCTCTCTCTCTCTCGCGCCTCTCTCTCTCTCTTCTCTCTCTCCATCTCCATCTCTCTCGCTCTCTCTCTCTCTCTCTCTGTCTTACATCATCTCTCCTCTCTCTCTCTTTCTCTCGCGCCATCTCTCTCTCGCTCTTTCTCTCTCCATCTCTCTCTCTCTCTCTCCTCTCTCGCTCTCTCTCTCTCTCTCTCTCTCCTCTCTCTCTCCATCTCCATCTCTCTCTCTCTCGCTCCTCTCTCTCTCTCTCTCTCTCTCTCTTTCTCTCTCTCCATCTCCATCTCTCTCTCTCTCTCGTCTCTCTCTCTCTCTCTCTCTCCTCTCCTCTCTCTCTCTCTCCTCTCTCCTCTCTCTCTCTCTCTCTCTGTTCATTAAGCCTTTTCAAGTTCCCTTTACTTATATCTATATGCCAGTTTTCTGACACGAAACGAAACTGTCATTTGCACCGACTGGAGGCACTGGTTAAAAGCATGAGTGTCCCCGCCGGATCTCGTCCAAACCCCGAAGCTGTTCCGATGGACTTTTATTAAAGCCTTAATGTGGCAGACCGGAGAGAGAACTTGGCGGAAATGCAGAGATCCAGCATCTTTTTTAATTGTCCAGCGCCGGAAAAGCCTGAAGATCCATTTGTAAGAGAACTACTGCTTCTGCGATCTGGGGTTTTATTCCTTAAAAAAAAACAAAAAAAACAGAACTCGCTCATAGCGGCTTCAGTCCAGACTCGTAAAGAAAAAACTAGATGTGGGTGCTTTAAAATGCGTAAATTATTAAACTAAAGCATATGTAGACAAAGGAATTGATCTAAAGACGCATTTCGTTTGTTTGCTTTTCTATTTATCTGAAGATTTTCGCAAAGTTATGGCGTCTACTTTGTGATTTAAAAAGCATAAACTCATATTACATTTGCCACTTTAGACGGATAGTGAAAAGACTTCGTTTTGATATTCACGCGACATCTCTTTCTATGCAGCATCTTAACGTAATACGTTGTCTAGCTGTAACCATGGGATTAGAGCGGATCGCCACGTATACATTTCAATAGATTTATTACCGCATTAAGCCCAATCTGTCGGCCCTGTGCTATGCGAATTTCCTGGTCTCCCAATTACTTTTAAAAGAACCAAGTCATTCATGCATGCAGCGCACTTGAAAGGTTTATTTCCGTATCCACCTGTCGTAATGAAACCGGATACTGTGCCGTGCATCTGAAATTTAAAAGAAAATAAACGAAGCTGTGGAAATTGGAGTAAACCAATCCCATTACTTAAAGGTAAAGTGGTGCCAGCAGAAAAATATCTCTGTGTAATCTGAGGATGTGGTCCCGACTTACGTCTCGAAACATCTTGTCCCCGTTTTACTTTGGCAATATATCACTGTAGCACGCGAGTGCACAAAACAATACATTTTATTGTTTTATTCTGTTGCGGAAAAAAGTTCTTTTAACTAAAGGTTTTTTGAACACTTTTTAAGAATGATTTGATATTTTAAGATACGCAGAATAATAGATGATTTATCTGCTTCACAAACATTTAATCGGCGCACAGTCAACTATTCCAAATGCAGTTATACTAAGCTTCCATCAGAGAGAGATGACTTCACTCTGGAAAAAAGCATTTCTAATAATTTATTTCGATTGATAAATAAATGTTCCATGTGACTATTCTAAAACGAATTTTATCGACTTTATTTGTAAAATTATCACGCACCGAGTGAACTCTGATAATAGGTTCAGACGCTTAGGTTATATGAGAACTGGCACCGTACACACGAACCTAAAATAATGTAATTTTGAGTCTTAGAAAACATTTACACTTGCAAAAAAAACTCACTTATTTTGCTTTAAACAGCAGTTCATCGAGTGTGTTTGGGCTGAGACTTTGCGGTGATTTTAATAGATTGCCCATGATGCAGTTAGTATATATATATATATATATATATATATATATATATTGTACGGATGAAACAGATGACGTATAGATTAAAACAGTAATAAGTTTGAAGTCATTTTGAATCTTTTTCTCAGAAGTCTGCAAAAGCGTTTTCGGCCAGAATTTTTAGTGCAAAGCGCATACACAGATGATGAATAAGAAAATAAATGAAGTTAAGAATATCTCTTAAAACGGAAACAAATTAATTTAATTAAAGGATTAATTAGACACGCCTTTTAGTTACTTAGATTGTCACTGGTATGTTTTGCAATCTGTTTATTAGCATTCTGATCTTCCTATGCCAGCATCTCCTCCACACACACCGCCTCGTCAATATTGTGACCTCACGTCTGTGTCAGTCCTTGAGCATCAAGAATTACACTGCAACCTCGCTGTCATACCATGTGACCGTATTCTTTGTCGCTGATGCCGATAACTCATCTATCCGGCATCGTTTCTGCTTTGTCCGCATTACCAAGGAGACAGGTGGGGCGGATGGCGGAGCAGCGGCCCGAGTTTGGTCCTGGTTAGGGACCGATTTAGTTTTGGAATCCACTCACAGATAAACAGAAGAGATCCATAGAAAAGAATTTCCCTTTAGGGATGTCATAAAGATAGTTTCAGCAACAAGTGAGAACTCACAACCAGCTGTCACTACCTGGACTAAAAGTCCAAGGAAGCGCATGAGACTACAGTACAATCGTGGAAGATATTTATAATAAAGTGATCGGAAACCGGAAGTTCCGCTGCCTGAGGACCGCAGGATTTTGGTGAAAAAAAAAAATCAAAATCAATTATAGCAGAACAAAAATAAACACGACACAAACTTCCACGTTTAACTGCTGTTTTCCTTGTTCGTATTATTGACGCCTTGTATTTAGCATTCTGATGCTTTCCCATTCACGTTAATAGCTAACACCTATATTAACCCTTTATTAAACTGAATTTACTCCAAGTTCTGCAGAGTTTTTATTTGTACTAACGCAACTGTTAATAATCAATAAATGAATTGATCGACCGACGCTCTTTGATCACCACAAAATTATAGGAAAGCAAAGTTTGACTAGCAATCAAGTTATAAATTGTCAGTTTATAGCCCGTCCATTATCTTTTCTTTGCTTATTTCTTTTTTTGCCATTGAACAACCTGAATTATTCTGGTTCATTCAAATTTCCCAACAGCTAAAACATCACGTGGCTTCCAATAAATATGGGAAATGGCCATCGCGTTCAGATCGCTTCCATTTTTAATAAAATTTCCTTTTATTCACATCTCAAAAACCTGGAATTTCATGGCTTACAAGTTCTTACCGACAAAACTATAATCAAATAAAGCCATGAGAATCAACCATTTTGCAGCTTTATATTCTCATAAACTCGAACCATAAAAACAGATATGCAAGAATTAATTCTATAGCGACTAGAATTTCTTCGGCGGTTCCAGACGAATTCGCATCGCCTCGCCCCAGGTAATAATGGGACATTATCCAAGACCGGTACAGTGAATATATTCTGTGCGTACAAGCTGCATTAAATGTGTTTTTTCTGTGTAATGTCTGACCGAGCTCTCAACGTTCCGTCTCCGAAAACGTCGTGACGGTAAAATAACCAGGCCGTGAGCCTGATACCATAGCGCACTGCACGTCTGATAATACGCCGTCTGGGTGCTAAGACCGTGATTTGTCTGGAAATGCCTGAAGCCTACGTTTAGAGCGCTCATAAGATAGTATGAAGCATTTAGAAATTTCGATGTTTACAACATAAAGTATAAAAGAAAAAAAAATCAAAAAATTTAAATACAATTTTAAATCATTAATTTTTTAATGTTCTGGTTTATAGTAATTTTTTTTAAAGTTATTAAAATTTTTTTGAATGCTTGCAGTTGAAAAACAACTTTGGTATCCGTAACCTACCGGGCCACCATGATCAGGGGCCCGGAGCTTGGCGTATCTTCATCACCGGATCAGGTGAGTTTCCTCTCTCCTCTGAAAATAGAGCTCCTGTAGGGTTTCTGTCTGCTCGAGGCGGAGGTTCTGCGACCGAACTAGCCATTGGTTAAGGCCCTAATAAAGTGACCAATCGGTCTGTCCAATACATGTAAGAGGGAGGGGATTATAAATTAAAACAAAAGGATATATTTTTTTGTTATTTCTGGTGAATTTTATACAAAAGCAATGTGTCATTATTATATGTAAAATACAATAATCTCACTAATTTCGCAGAACTTGAGAAGCGTGGCCAATTAGCGTCTTTGTGACTATAGGTTTTAGTTTGGTAAAACCTGGTAAAATTTGCATAGTTTAATGACGGACGACTATAAGTTTCAGCAATCACACAACCTGCGCCCAGTATGGATATGTCAGGATACAGAGTCCAACAACAATAATATAATCAGAAGTAAGATGTTCAGTCGCTAATATTTAACTCAGTTATAATATGTACGATGGGGCCACCTAAATTCTTTACTGTTACGTGAGTAAAAGTCAGGAAAGGTAATGAAATGTTGTCTCTGTTTATTTGTAGGTACCTCAAGAGTCCGTGTTTCAGGCTGTTTACGTTCTAAGAGACAAATCACACTTCGCTCTCAAGTTCTGCAGCCCGCTAGCTAGTAACGACAACTCCTGACTGAAGCAGAGTAAATTAAAAGAAGCCATCTGAAGCAGAGAATTTCGGGAAGTAAACATTTAAAAAAAAAAACAAGTAGATAGATAGATAGATCCCCGTTTAAATGCAGATATTCCAAGCAATTAACACGCTGCAAAACTGAAGCCGCACTACGTGCTTACTTATTTTAGATGCTTGGAGTATGTGTCACACCGGACTGAAAAGAAATATTGGAATAAATGGGTACGTTCTCACTTCTTTGTTTAGAATAAGGTGTCAATGAGAGATGAAATCGAAGTGAAATCGCTTGAACGTAATGTCCTATAGCAGCATTTTGAGGCGCAATATAGATAGGTCAGAGTGCTCTCTCCTCTCTCTCTCTCTGTACTGACGTCATATCTCTCTGTACTGACGTCATCTCTCTCTCTCTCTCTCTCCTGAAATACCACACGATCTCCAGGAGTGAGGAACCACCTCTACCCTGGCAACTGGTCTGACCAGCCAAGCCAAATCCAATTTATAAGTTTTAAGCATGCAAGTAATGGCTTCCCTAAAGCCCTAAAGCTATCTCTTAAAAAAAACAACAAAAGTGTATATAATTATTTTTGTTACTAATGCTACTGAAAATTAAAATAAGATATAATTTATTTAATACATATTCAACCAATTAAACGTGTAGTTTATGTTTTGGTACCGTTAATAGCAGGAGGCATTTACTGATAACCAAATATGTTGTCAGTTTTTTAAAATGTTACTAAGTTACTATCATATTTTTATGTGGTAATGACTTCGTCATCATTAGGTTCTCTCCCTAGACCATCCAACGCGAGTTATCAAAAACAGTTGCTTTCAAAAGTGCTTTGTAATTTTTAGGGAAGTGCATGTAAAATTTTAAAAAAAATATTTTTAGGTACAGAACAAAACATGAAGAAGAATTTCCTACATTGTCTATCACTTTATTGATAGTAACTAAACAAACGAGTAAAATTACGTATCGAGTTATTCCCCCTGTCGCCATCATCAGTGTTTCGTCCTGAGAAAGAGAAGTTTTGGGGCGCACTGGGGTTGACGTCCAGTGGGTAACTTGCAGTAGGTTTATTTTCTATTGTAAATAAGCACAACAGCGTACCTACAGCAAATTAAAACCGCTGTACTTAAAAGAACAGTACTTCTCAAGACTATCATGTAAAGATCGACAACACTTAGGTTCATTGGGTCTGTGACAATGGGCCTGCGAGAACCTAACTCTTTACCATTTAAACAGAACAAACAAGGCATCTAAATTTTTAAAATACATATTTGATCATCATTAGGTTAATATTACTATGATTATATATACAGTGCCTACCTGTTATTATTACAATATATTAGTTTGCTGAGTAGAAAGGCAAATAACGAAAACATTTTCATGTTAGTATTCACTCTATTCGCCCTTTACACCACAAAAAATGTCTATCTTGTTTGGCCTTGTATCGACGAGATTCTGTATCACGATCTGTTCCGGGTTCTCTCACGTACGTGTGAGTTTTCTTTAACTACACCATATCGACGAAACCCGAGCAGGTCACATGATCCAGATGTTTTCCCCGGAGTTTGATCGATTTCATATCGAGGCTTGTGTTCTAGCACGACAAACGGTATCCTGTACGATGTCGCACACACACACACGCCTCTCCATTCTCGACTTTTGGCTGAAGACATTTGAGTTGAAAATCTTGGCTACGTGGGTCTCCAGACTCAGATGTGACCCTCAAGTGTAAACCGCATGAAACCTGGAATCAAACGCCACACATACTCGAGGGGGGGGGGGGTTCTGGAAATGTCCGCCCAAACCTCTCGAAGCGTTAATTTCCATCAGACGGATGATGTTGTGCGCTGTTTGCTCTCCGTGACCAGGCCCCGTGGAGATAGCGCTACGCTAATTTATAGCTCATTTGTATTGCATGAACGATGCCAAAAAGAGAATTTTGACGATGTATGAAGACTTAGCCAGTAATTGCACGCTGTTCATACCGTGGTGTTACCGTCCAGATTTCTCGGCGATAAACCGACGAGAAATATCTAGATCGGTGGATGTCTGTCGTTGACTCTGAACGGCCCATGATAACACTTTAGTTAAATAGAGAAATATCAGGAGATTTGCCTGTTTTCGGTATGGTGAGATTGCAAAATACAGACTTAATCACTCTTAAAATAAAGCGAAATTGATAAGGCGGAGCGCTGTATGTGGATGTATCTCCATATCCACATATAATCTTTTGATGCATTTTAAAGTATATATTAATAAAAAGTGTTGTTTACTATTTAATTACGGACTTTCAGTCTTGCATAACGAAAACTTTGTTAACAGACCTCTGTGTGAATTAGTACTACAGCGTACCTTCCTGGCTACGTTTTTTACAATCAGATAAATATGGACAACATTCTAAATAAAATACATTATCATTTAACAGTTTTGTAAAAACCTATTATGTTTTGTACGTTTAGAAGCCTTTATTAAAGACAATTAAAGTGGCATTGAGTGTACAGTCAAAACTGATTTTTAAAGAGTGTAGACAGCTTTAATTGACCATTCTTGGGAAGAGGTTTAGTCAAGCCTCGCTCTGACAGATGTGATGTCGGCGACCGTTTGTTAAGGCGGTAAAGGCGAACCACGGCGAGGATATCAGCAACGTTCGCCGTCAGTCACAGGTCGGTGGAAGTTAGGACCATCTTTATAACAAACGCCGCCGACCGTGGAGCCTTCCGGCGGAGTCGGGAATAATTGCGCTTGTCAGAGAGAACTCTCTGCAAAAAGGGGAAAAAAAAAAATTGTGAATTTGCCCAGCGCCTACAGAAGCGAAATTAGTGGCAAGCGTTTCCGCGCCCGTGGATTTACAAATTACCCGCTTCCGTTCGGTTGGAGAGAAGGGGCGAGAATAAGCGCGAGTTTGAATGGTTCGGACAAAAATCAATCTGCAATGAAGTGCTGTTGGTTACACAGGGCGGGAGGCAGAAAGGCGAAATAAAACCGGAAAATTGCAGTCCACAATAAAGAATCCAGTAAGTTCATTTTAAAATTATATCAGTTCACGCAGATGGGGTATTTAATCAATAACTTCGCGAATCTTATAGCTATCAGCCGGCTGCTTCAATCGAAAATCATCAGTTTTATTTTTTTATCAACTCCGCTGGTACTTCATTATGACCAATGAACTTCAGCTTCGCGCTTCGTCTTATCGTAAACAGCTGTATTTTGTGTCACCTTCAGCATCACGCTTCGTCTTATCGTAAACACCTGTATTGTTGTGTCACCTTCAGCATCACGCTTCGTCTTATCGTAAACACCTGTATGTTGTATCACCTTCAGCATCACGCTTCGTCTTATCGTAAACACCTGTATTTTTTGTTCACCTTCAGCATCACGCTTCGTCTTATCGTAAACACCTGTATTGTTGTATCACCTTCAGCATCACGCTTCGTCTTATCGTAAACACCTGTATTGTTGTATCACACTTCAGCATCACGCTTCGTCTTATCGTGAACACCTGTATTTTGTTAAATCACCACCCTTCAGCATCACGCTTCGTCTTATCGTAAACACCTGTATTGTGGTATCACCTTCAGCATCACGCTTCGTCTTATCGTAAACACCTGTATTGTTGTATCACACCTTCAGCATCACGCTTCGTCTTATCGTAAACACCTGTATTGTTGTATCACCTTCAGCATCACGCTTCGTCTTATCGTAAAAACATGTATTTTGTGTCACCTTCAGCATCACGCTTCGTCTTATCGTAAACACCTGTATTTTGTATCACCTTCAGCATCAACGCTTCGTCTTATCGTAAACACCTGTATTGTTTAATCACCTTCAAGCATCACGCTTCGTCTTATCGTAAACACCTGTATTGTTGTATCACCTTCAGCATCACGCTTCGTCTTATCGTAAGCACCTGTATTGTTGTATCACCTTCAGCATCACGCTTCGTCTTATCGTAAACACCTGTATTGGTTGTATCACCTTCAGCATCACGCTTCGTCTTATCGTAAACACCTGTATTGTTGTATCACCTTCAGCATCACGCTTCGTCTTATCGTAAACACACCTGTATTTTTTGTCATCCCCTTCAGCATCACGCTTCGTCTTATCGTAAACACCTGTATTTGGTTATATCACCTTCAGCATCACGCTTCGTCTTATCGTAAACACCTGTATTGTTGTATCACCTTCAGCATCACGCTTCGTCTTATCGTAAACACCTGTATTGTTGTATCACCTTCAGCATCACGCTTCGTCTTATCGTAAACACCTGTATTGTTGTATCACCTTCACACCTTCAGCATCACGCTTCGTCTTATCGTAAACACACCTGTATTTTGTATCACCTTCAGCATCACGCTTCGTCTTATCGTAAACACCTGTATTGTTGTATCACCTTCAGCATCACACCTTCTTCGTCTTATCGTAAACACCTGTGTCTTGTTTAGCACCGTCACCTTCAGCATCACGCTTCGTCTTATCGTAAACACCTGTATTGTGTGTCACCTTCAGCATCACGCGTCGTCTTATCGTAAACACCTGTATTGTTGTATCACCTTCAGCATCACGCTTCGTCTTATCGTAAACACCTGTATTGTTGTATCACCTTCAGCATCATCACGCTTCGTCTTATCGTAAACACCTGTATTTTGTGTCACCTTCAGCATCACGCTTCGTCTTTCGTAAACACCTGTAATTGTTGTATCACCTTCAGCATCACGCTTCGTCTTATCGTAAACACCTGTATTGTTGTATCACCTTCAGCATCACGCTTCGTCTTATCGTAAACACCTGTATTTTGTGTCACCTTCACACATCACGCTTCGTCTTATCGTAAAACCTGTATTGTTTGTATCACCTTCAGCATCACGCTTCGTCTTATCGTAAACACCTGTATGTTGTATCACCTTCAGCATCACGCTTCGTCTTATCGTAAACACCTGTATTGTTGTATCACCTTCAGCATCACGCTTCGTCTTATCGTAAACACCTGTATTGTTGTATCACCTCACCTTCAGCATCACGCTTCGTTTTCGTAAACACCTGTATTTTGTATCACCTTCAGCATCACGCTTCGTCTTATCGTAAACACCTGTATTGTTGTATCACCTTCAGCATCACGCTTCGTCTTATCGTAAACACCTGTATTTTGTGTCACCTCTTCAGCATCACGCTTCGTCTTATCGTAAACACCTGTATTGTTTATCACCTTCAGCATCACGCTTCGTCTTATCGTAAACACCTGTATTTTGTGTCACCTTCAGCATCACGCTTCGTCTTATCGTAAACACCTGTATTGTTGTATCACCTTCAGCATCACGCTTCGTCTTATCGTAAACACCTGTATTGTTGTATCACCTTCAGCATCACGCTTCGTCTTATCGTAAACACCTGTATTGTTGTATCACCTTCAGCATCACGCTTCGTCTTATCGTAAACACCTGTATTTTGTGTCACCATCCTTCAGCATCACGCTTCGTCTTATCGTAAACACCTGTATTTTATATCACCTTCAGCATCACGCTTCGTCTTATCGTAAACACCTGTTTGTTATCACCTTCAGCATCACGCTTCGTCTTATCGTAAACACCTGTATTGTTGTATCACCTTCAGCATCACGCTTCGTCTTATCGTAAACACCTGTATGTTGTAACCTTCAGCATCACGCTTCGTCTTATCGTAAACACCTGTATTGTTGTATCACCTTCAGCATCACGCTTCGTCTTATCGTAAACACCTGTATTTTGTGTCACCTTCAGCATCACGCTTCGTCTTATCGTAAACACCTGTATTTTGTGTCACCTTCAGCATCACGCTTCGTCTTATCGTAAACACCTGTATTGTTTATCACCTTCAGCATCACGCTTCGTCTTATCGTAAACACCTGTATTGTTGTATCACCTTCAGCATCACGCTTCGTCTTATCGTAAACACCTGTATTGTTTGTATCACCTTCAGCATCACGCTTCGTCTTATCGTAAACACCTGTATTGTTGTATCACCTTCAGCATCACGCTTCGTCTTATCGTAAAACACCTGTATTGTTGTCACCTTCAGCTTCAGCATCACGCTTCGTCTTATCGTGAACACCTGTATTGTTGTTCACACCTTCAGCATCACGCTTCGTCTTATCGTAAACACCTGTATTGTTGTATCACCTTCAGCATCACATCACGCTTCGTCTTATCGTAAACACCTGTATTGTTGTATCACCTTCAGCATCACGCTTCGTCTTATCGTAACACCTGTATTGTTGTATCACCTTCAGCATCACGCTTCGTCTTATCGTAAACACCTGTATTTTGTGTCACCTTCAGCATCACGCTTCGTCTTATCGTAAACACCTGTATTGTTTGTATCACCTTCAGCATCACGCTTCGTCCTATCGTAAACACCTGTATGGTTGTATCACCTTCAGCATCACGTTTCGTCTTATCGTAAACACCTGTATTGTTTGTATCACCTTCAGCATCACGCTTCGTCTTATCGTAAACACCTGTATTGTTGTATCACCTTCAGCATCACGCTTCGTCTTATCGTAAACACCTGTATTTTGTATCACCTTCAGCATCACGCTTCGTCTTATCGTAAACACCTGTATTGTTGTATCACCTTCAGCATCACGCTTCGTCTTATCGTAAACACCTGTATTTTGTATCACCTTCAGCATCATCACGCTTCGTCTTATCGTACGAAACACCTGTATTGTTGTATCACCTTCAGCATCACGCTTCGTCTTATCGTAAACACCTGTATTGGTTAAATCACCTTCAGCATCACGCTTCGTCTTATCGTAAACACCTGTATTGTTGTATCACCTTCAGCATCACGCTTCGTCTTATCGTAAACACCTGTATTGTTGTATCACCTTCAGCATCACGCTTCGTCTTATCGTAAACACCTGTATTGTTGTATCACCTTCAGCATCACGCTTCGTCTTATCGTAAACACCTGTATTTTGTGTCACCTTCAGCATCACGCTTCGTCTTATCGTAAACACCTGTATTGTTGTATCACCTTCAGCATCACGCTTCGTCTTATCGTAAACACCTGTATTGTTGTATCACCTTCAGCATCACATCGCTTCGTCTTATCGTAAACACCTGTATTGTTGTATCACCTTCAGCATCACGCTTCGTCTTATCGTAAACACCTGTATTTTGTGTCACCTTCAGCATCACGCTTCGTCTTATCGTAAACACCTGTATTGTTATATCACCTTCAGCATCACGCTTCGTCTTATCGTAAACACCTGTATTGTTTATCACCTTCAGCATCACGCTTCGTCTTATCGTAAACACCTGTATTGTTGTATCACCTTCAGCATCACGCTTCGTCTTATCGTAAGCACCTGTATTGTTGTATCACCTTCAGCATCACGCTTCGTCTTATCGTAAACACCTGTATTGTTGTATCACCTTCAGCATCACGCTTCGTCTTATCGTAAACACCTGTATTTTGTGTCACCTTCAGCATCACGCTTCGTCTTATCGTAAACACCTGTATTGTTATATCACCTTCAGCATCACGCTTCGTCTTATCGTAAACACCTGTATTGTTGTATCACCTTCAGCATCACGTTTCGTCTTATCGTAAACACCTGTATTGTTGTATCACCTTCAGCATCACGCTTCGTCTTATCGTAAACACCTGTATTGTTGTATCACCTTCAGCATCACGCTTCGTCTTATCGTAAACACCTGTATTTTGTGTCACCTTCAGCATCACGCTTCGTCTTATCGTGAACACCTGTATTGTTGTATCACCTTCAGCATCACGCTTCGTCTTATCGTAAACACCTGTATTGTTGTATCACCTTCAGCATCACGCTTCGTCTTATCGTAAACACCTGTATTGTTGTATCACCTTCAGCATCACGCTTCGTCTTATCGTAAACACCTGTATTGTTGTATCACCTTCAGCATCACGCTTCGTCTTATCGTAAACACCTGTATTTTGTGTCACCTTCAGCATCACGCTTCGTCTTATCGTAAACACCTGTATTGTTATATCACCTTCAGCATCACGCTTCGTCTTATCGTAAACACCTGTATTGTTGTATCACCTTCAGCATCACGTTTCGTCTTATCGTAAACACCTGTATTGTTGTATCACCTTCAGCATCACGCTTCGTCTTATCGTAAACACCTGTATTGTTGTATCACCTTCAGCATCACGCTTCGTCTTATCGTAAACACCTGTATTTTGTGTCACCTTCAGCATCACGCTTCGTCTTATCGTGAACACCTGTATTGTTGTATCACCTTCAGCATCACGCTTCGTCTTATCGTAAAACCTGTATTGTTGTATCACCTTCAGCATCACGCTTCGTCTTATCGTAAACACCTGTATTGTTGTATCACCTTCAGCATCACGCTTCGTCTTATCGTAAACACCTGTATTTTGTGTCACCTTCAGCATCACGCTTCGTCTTATCGTAAACACCTGTATTTTGTGTCACCTTCAGCATCACGCTTCGTCTTATCGTAAACACCTGTATTGTTGTATCACCTTCAGCATCACGCTTTCTAGCTGCGTTGGAATTCCCGCGTGCTGTACGTACCTACTAATTCAATGTTTAGGTTTTATATCAGACATTAAAAATAGTAGATGTTTGCGCTTAAATTAACATGGAAAAACTCAAAATAATGCAAAATGAAGATTTTATAAAATCATTATTCAAAGGAAAAAGAAAAAAATACAGCTGTAAACCTTTTTAAAAAAAAACGTCAAGCAATAAAGAGAAATTCATTGTGCTGGTACTTGATCAGGGAACCTTTTGCATCGCAAAGAGTCTCCACTCTGTTTGGCAATGAATCAATGGCCTGTGTTTCCCCATATCGAGGTGAGATCTTTCATTCAGACGCTTCTGCGGGCGTTTCTCTTCTAAACTGTGGTCACAAAAAAGCCTGGCATATAACGCGGTCCCCTGAAGAATATGGACGTCGAAGTTCACCTTGTCTTGTTGGAATGGTAAGAGGTGCCTTTAAAATGACAACGTACCCAGCATGGCTGACATGACGTTCGACAGACACGACTTTTGTCTTCCTATCTTCCCAGATTGCAATGCATACCACGATACTCCTGCTTCCATATCTGACCACCACAAGCTAGAACCTTTTGAGGTTGGAAGTTGGGTCGTCTCCAAACCAAAGGTTAGCACAAAGGCGTAGATAGCTGAAACCTGGACTCATCAGAAAAAGTACGCGGTACTATTACTCGAGAACCTTGTCAAACGAATTCCTCACCAAAGCCTTTCGAAGTGTTTTACTGCCAGTGAACTGAATGTGCTTCTTAAGTGCTACACGCCTCCTGTAGACGCGTTCTGGCGATCTGTTTTGCTTCGACGGGACGAGTGATGACGCATTCACGTCTTGATGCTATCGTTGAAAAATTTTCTATGTCGTTTTTCTGAAAGAGAGACATTCGACTGGGTGGGGCTCGCGTCAATATTGGTCCCAGATCATAGAGAAATATCCGGATCCTTGGTAATCTACCGTGGAGTCTGGCAGCGTTCTGAACGATTTAGGACACAACCGGCCTCGGCTGGATTGTGTGTCGCGGGATCCACCCGTTTGTAGCCGTAAGGTGATGTAACAGCACTCACCAGTTTGTACGTCCACCTAGATAAAAGAATATTAAAGTAATACTTCTTAGTATTTTTGTCCGTCGTTTATTGGTTATATCCTTTTCTAGTTTTAGTGTTTATTAGTTTTATTTAATTATTCTTTTGTTAAAAATGGGGGTGCATTATTGTTTGTTTGGTTCCAAAGCCACCTGAGTGGATGTGTTGTTCTTCCCTTGATGACCAGTTAGAGGGCTAATGGAGTTTGGTGGGAAAGAAGCAGATGATGGCCTCTTAGTTCTAATGGATTCCAAGTTGCTTTACAAAGCCTCCACCTTTTGCTTTAAAAAATCCATTGGAGAAATCGATGACGTCAGTGCGAATAGAAAATATATCGGAAGCCATATCCCAGCTCCCAACAGAAGAAACTAGGGTATCGTCATCAACTTACCACCGAGAGAGAGAGAGATGGCGTCAGTACAGAGGGAGATATATATATATATAGAGAGATGATAGAGGAGAGAGAGAGGAGAGAGAGAGAGAGAGAGAGAGAGAGTATAATAGGCTTCAAGACTGGGTGAAACTATAAGCGCAGTTAATCTTACAGAAATAAACCTAGCTCTCCAATACTTCCAATGGATAAAGATTAACGATAAAGAACACTGGAAAGAAACACACACACACACAGATCACGGCACGTTAGGAGTTTAAGATACAAAAAATCAATGGATAGTTCAGTAATTTTAGAGAGAAAAAAACTAGAGAGTAAAGCGTAGCGCACTCTCTTAACGTGGTGGCTGTTTAGTCTTCTTTTGCTATTATGTCCGAGTCTGCTGATGTTTCCTCTCACTACATATCAAACGTGTTCTTCTTGGCAGATCGTTTCCTAGCGGAGCCGGTGGTAATCGCCCTGCGCATGTATAGAATTTCTTAAGCGGAATGCAAAAAGATCCTTACTTTAGTTTCTTACAAAGCAGAAAACACTTACTACCCAGGGTTCTGTGTCCGACCGTTCCAAGCCGAGTGTACAGAGAGACTAGACAAGTGGGAAGAGAACAAACAGCTTTTTTAAGAAGCGAAAAATGTCTACGATTTCTTCCTCTAAATTGTAAAATCCATTTACAACAGTGGCTAAACCTATTTCTCCAGTCGTAATCACTTTCTGTTTCTGTTTATGCGCATTTATTCCAAGACTAATACCTTATTTCAGCAGATGATTTTGTTTCTGATTTACTATTTATGTATTTCGTTTGTCAAAATAATATTCCAGGGAGTGCATTCATTGATGTTCGTTGCTTTATGATAGAATTTCCACAAGAAATTACTACACAACTAGAATTAATACAGAGACCCTATGAATATTAAAGCCACTTAATTATCTTAGTTATATGAAAATATTTATTTACATCGTAACGCAATAAACATTAAATATTCTCTTTAAAAACATAAGGCAATACAACATTTTTTGGTCACAGCCGTACTATTTACAATTTGTTTATTATTTTTTTCCGCTGTCTTAGTTTAGGTAAGCTAGAAAGTAATAGTCAGTTTTTGTATAAGTTCTTCAGGTTTTCTAGGTGGTGCAATAACAATGACTTAAATTTTCCACTGGAATGAAATACCGTATGTAGCTTTTGCTGAAATTATATTCAGCATCAACAGATAAAATTAACTTAAATTTTAAAATATTCATTCCGTACAGCCCATATATAATCTCGCATTCTTTTTTTTTTTTAAAAGACCCAGTCAACAACAGAAAACGGATGCCATTATATCCGTGTTGTCAACGTTTCCAGAGATCGGTCGTTTTACTCTGATGTGGCTCAGCGTAATTTTCTCGAAACGTCATGTTTGTTTTGTGTTGTTTTTTTTAAAGCGCCCTTACGCTGTTTTATTCTCATATTTTCTACGTCAGAAGTAGAAAATAATTTTAAATAATAAAAAAAAAATATATATGAAGACGCGGGTTGTTTAGTGTTCAGCCTGTGCGCCTGAACTAGCAGAAAGAGCGGCTGTTGACGAGTAAGGCGAGTTCTGTAAACAGTTCTCATTGACGGGGTGACTTAGACGCCGCATTATTTCCTCGTCCCTCGCGATCGAAGATGACTCGGCCGACGATGGGGCACCTTCGGCCGACGGAAACAAGAAAAGACTACTAGCGACAGATGCTACTTCTGCTCACCAGGGTTTAAACAAATAATGCACGTGACAACAGCAGTCAGCCAATTTAAAGGAAACAGAACAAAAAATAATTACAATTATATATCCAGAGGTGAACATACATATATACGGGTTTCTTAAATCTCTAATATTTAATCATCTTGCATAACGAAAGTATATCTATAAGAGTATTTAATTATTAACTGTTATCATTGGAATGATTTATACACTTTTAAACTGAATAAACTGGTGGGCAGATGCGACAGGAAGACTCGACGAATAGACCTGATTGCTTTATCTAATAAAATATTGGCCTCACGGGACTATATGAAGGTCGTTTAATGGAAATACAGCTTTAAATAAATTGTGCCATCGTTTCGTACATAATGTGAGGTTAGGGCGGTGTAGATAGTCCTTCTGCCCGTCACCCCACCACCGGTCCATCTGTGATTAACCCTGCTGATCAAACAGAATTCATTCTGAAGGGGCCTAGAGGTAAAAATCAGACGTGAAAATAACGAAACGCATGGAGTGACTCGTCTGGGCTGCCAGATCATTAAGCCAACTATTTAATTGAACGTCTATGCCACCAGGGGCTGTTGCAACAACAACAACAACAACAACAACAACAACAACAACAGAAGAACCTGCTTGGTCCCTGGCGCCGTCTCTTAAGACGTCTATTTAACCCTTTCATCTTGAATTATTTGATCAAATCATTTTCTCGCAAATCTTCGCTGTAGAAAACCTGAGAAAGTGTTCGGCAAAAAAAATATATATATATTGCGTAATTTATGAATGAATTTGAAAATCTGTGCGAACTCTTTTGCAGCGCACATCTGTTCTTGATAAAAATAAATCAGTATAAAATTTACTTAGTTTTAAAACAATTAAATAGTGGCAAACAAACGTTACTTTCTTTTTACTTTAAACACCCATCGTTTAAAATACACGGCTGTACGTCAGGAAACATGTCTATTTCACATTCCTCTGGTATCACGGAGCCGATTTGTACAGGAACATAGCGCCCAATTCTTGTGCCCATCCCAACAGTGGGCAGAGATTCAGACCTGACGTGAGTAGAGAGAGAGAGGAGAGAGATAGAGAGAT